>BQNB010111406.1:0-22355 GCA_026074375.1 Tanacetum coccineum | reverse complement strand
TTAAGGGAGACTTTGGGAAAGTTCTTAATTGCTCTTTTGGTATAGTATATTTTATATATAGTAAAATACTACAAATCAATGTGCAATGGGAAAAGCAAGAAGAAACCCCACAAACCTAAATCTAAAGACACCAACCAAGAAAAACTCTATCTTTTGCACATGGATCTTTGTGGACCAATGCGTGTCGCAAGTGTTAATGGAAAGAAGTACATCCTCGTCATTGTCGATGATTACTCTCGATTTACATGGGTTAAGTGCTTAAGGTCAAAAGATGAAGCTCCAGATTTCATAATCAAGTTTCTCAAGATGATCCAAGTGCGACTTAAAGTACCTGTCCGATGAATCAGAACAGATAATGGAACTGAATTTGTTAATCAAACTTTGCGTGAATATTATGAGAAGGTTGGCATTTCTCATGAAACATTTGTTTCTCGCTCTTCACAGCAAAATGGTGTCATTGAAAGACGTAATCGTACGCTAATTGAAGCTGCTCGCACAATGTTGATTTACGTAAAAGCTCCGTTATTCTTATGGGCAGAAGCAGTTGCTACCGCATATTACACCCAAAATCGTTCCATCGTACGTCTTCGTCATGGCAAAACACCATATGAGCTTTTACATGACAAACTTCCTGACTTATCATTCTTCTATGTATTTGGTGCACTCTGCTATCCGACAAATGATAGTGAGAACTTGGGTAAGTTACAACCGAAGGATGATATTGGTATTTTCATTGGCTATGCACCCATAAAGAAAGCATTCTGAATTTACAACCGACGTACCAGACGTATTATCGAAACAATTCCTGTAGACTTTGATGAGCTGACTGCGATGGCTTCTGAACACAGCAGTTCAGGACCAGCACTTCATGATATGACTCCTGCAACAATCAGTTCAGGACTCGTGCCAAATCCTCCTCCTTCACTACCGTTTGTACCACCTTCAAGAACTGATTGGGATCTTCTGTTTCAACCGCTATTTGATGAATTACTCACTCCTCCACCTAGTCTTGATTATCCTAAAGTCATTGCTCCAATTGCTGAAGTAGTTGCTCCAAAACCCGCTGTATCAACCGGTTCACCTTCCTCAACAACAATTGACCAAGATGCACCATCACATAGTAACTCACAAACAACACCCAAAACTCATCCTCAAAACTCAATCTAATATCCTTTCCTAACGATTCGTTTGAAGTAGGACAATTGATTTAGTGTTGCTCACCATGAAAAACGATCGTTCTTTGGTATTTTCAATTCAGAAACTTGATTCTGTAAGCATCTTCTTCGGATTGTATTCCTTCTGTTGTGCAAATACTGCTCCAAACTCAAAACACTTTACCAAATGGACACAGGATCATCCTTTAGAAACATCATCCGGTGATCTCGAAAGACCTGTTTCACAAGACTCCAACACCATGAACAAGCTTTATTTGTTACTTCGGATGCCTTTCTCACTTCAGTTAAACCAATGAAACTATAAAGACGCATAACCTCATGCATGTTGGATTTTGATAGCAATGCAAGAGGATGTTACTATGATTCGATCAGTTCTTAATGAATTTGAACGTCTTGAAGTTTGGGAACTCGTTCCTCGTCCAGATAAAGTGATGGTTATTACATTAAAATGGATCTACAAGGTAAAACTTGATGAAATGGGAGGAATTCTAAAGAACAAGGCTCGTTTGGTTGCTCGTGGTTACCGTCAAGAAGAGGGAATTGATTTTGAGGAATCCTTTGCTCTAGTGGCTAGATTTGATGCTATTCGAATTTTCCTAGCATATGCTGATCACATGAATATGATCGTTTATAAAATGGATGTTAAGACGGCATTCTTGAATGGCATTCTGCGCGAAGAAGTTTATGTCAGTCAACCGGACGAGTTTATGGATCAAGACAATCTGAATCATGTGTACAAGCTTAAGAAGGCTCTCTATGGGTTGAAACAAGCTCATCACACGTGGTACGATCTATTATCGAAGTTTCTACTCTCTTGAGAATTCTCTAAAGGAACCGTGGATCCCACATTATTCATCAGAAGACAAGGCAAAGATATTCTCCTGGTACAAATCTATGTTGATGATATAATCTTTGCGTCTACTACACCTGAATTATGTGACCAATTTTCAAAAATAATGTGTTCAAAGTTTAAGATGTCGATGATGGGCAAAATATCATTTTTTCTAGGACTACAGATTTCACAAAGTCCCAGAGGCATCTTTTTAAACCAGTCTAAATATGCTCTAGAATCATTGAAAAAATATGGTATGGAATCTAGCGACCCCGTGGATACTCCCATGGTGGAGAAATCCAAACTGGATGAAGATCCACAAGGGAAAGCCGTTGACCCTACACACTATCGTGGAATGGTTGGCACCCTCATGTATCTTACAGCCAGTAGACCAGACCTAACATTTGTTGTATGCATGTGTGCCCGGTATCAGGCAAAGCCTACCGAAAAGCACTTACATGCTATAAAAAGAATCTTTAAATACCTATGAGGAACCGTTAATAGGGGACTCTGGTATCCAAAGGATTCTTCTATTGCTCTAACAGCTTATGCAGACGCTGATCACGCGGGTTGCCAAGATACTAGACGAAGTACATCTGGAAGTATGCAATTATTGGGAGACAGACTTGTTAGCTGGTCATCAAAAAGGCAGAAAAGCGTTGCGATATCCAGTACGGAAGCTGAATATATAGCCTTGTCTGGCTGTTGTGCTCAAGTCCTTTGGATGAGATCACAGCTTACCGACTATGGTCTTGGATTCAATAAAATTCCAATGTACTGTGATAACAAAAGCGCTATTGCCTTATGCTGCAACAATGTTTAACATTCTCGATCAAAGCATATTGACATCAGATTCCACTTCATCAAAGAGCAAGTGGAGAATGGAGTAGTAGAGCTTTACTTTGTCAACACGAAGTATCAACTAGCGAACATCTTCACTAAACTAGCGGACATTCTTCACTAAAGCCGCGATGCAGAGAAAGATTTGAATTTCTTATCAACAATCTGGGAATCAAGTGTAATGCTTAAACCACGGAAACTGTTGCAATGAAGCTGAGAATGGTGGTACATATTCAAATATCATGTATAATATGTATATATATTAAAAACCATAAAAACCAAAAAGATTTTTCATTTTCAGAAAACTTTTATAAAAACAAAATACAAAAATAGAAAATCTTTAAAAACCAAAGAAAAAAAATTAAAAAATGAAAAAAATATAAAAAGAGGTAATAATGGCATGTCTTCTGAAAATCGATACCATTTACGGTCTTAGAAATGTCATTCAATAATGATACGAGGCTGTAAATGAAGTTTGAGCAGAAGTTTAAATGTTTTCAAAACATGCCAAATGGCTTACTATTATTTCAGATAGCAACCCTGTCATCATCTTAAAGGCAAGTTTTCGGTCAAAAAGGAAACTTGTCCTCTTAACGGGAATTTATTCTCGGGCATGGTCTACTTTATGACCATGCAAAGGCTTGTGTTTACTTTGCAACACAACCCGTGTTATCCTTTTCTAAATAAATGTACGTGTCAGTGTATTTATTTGTAAAAACAAGTGAAAACTTGTTTAACTGGTGTTTGTTTTTCATAATCTAAAATATAATCAGTAAATGCTTTTCTAAGACATTTGACCACGTTCAAACCGACCGAACACTGATCTTTACAATAAAAATCGGGTCATATTTTTGAGGGGAAAAATGTCAAAAAAGAAACTTTTCCTCGTAAACAGAATTATTCTCGGGCATGGTCTACTTTATGACCATGCAAAGGCTTGTGTTTACTTTGCAACACAACCCGTGTTATCCTTTTCTAAATAAATGTACGTGTCAGTGTATTTATTTGTAAAAACAAGTGAAAACTTGTTTAACTGGTGTTTGTTTTTCATAATCTAAAATATAATCAGTAAATGTTTTTCGAAAAGTACATTTGACCACTCAAACTACGACCTACAGATACTTTACATAGAAAACGGTCATTGTTTGGGGAGAGAAAATGTCAAATATCTTCTTCAAACAATAATGTGCCTTAAAAGAAAAAGTTTTTAAAAAATAAATAATGAAATATCACTATTAAGGAAAGTTAATTAAGTTTAACATATGTGTGCCTTAATTGTTATGTGTTTAAGCCTTTAGGGAGTATTTTGCAAGATTAAGTCTATAGGTATGATAGTATAAACATTAGGGACTATTTGTGTTATTTGTTTAACTTGTATATGCCGTATGAAACTTAATTAAGAAAAATGAAAAAAGTATAAACTAACCTGGCTAAAATGTGTAAAAAATAGAAAATTAACCTATACCCCCATCATTGCCATACCGTCTTTCCTAACAATCAAAAAAAACATTTAAAACAATTGTTTGCATCTCCAAACCCTTTTCTTGAATCTCATCATCCAATCTTCCATTTCTAGTGTGATTTGTGCATTAAGTATAAAAAAAAGTGTTCATCACATCAAAAACAACTACACAATCATCTGTAAAGGAATTAAGATTACCAACTAATTTGAAGTAAAACCCTAAAAATTAATTTAGGGTTCCTCAAAATCAAAACTCTATAAAAACTTACATTGATTGAGGGATTTTGTTTGTTTAGGTGTAATAATCACTCGTTTAATTCAGTTTTGAGTATAACATATGTGATGATTTTATATGATCGATATTTTTGGGTTTTTTTTTATTAGAGAGTTATTGTTAGTGGGTAAAGTATTGGGAATGAAGTTTATGATCTCTTAAATGTCTTAGAATGTCTTAACATGCATAAATGTGTATAATCTTGAAGAATTGTTTGTATTCTTGTTCGGTTTAATAGTGTATGCCTTTTCGTTGTTGCTAGTGTAGTGATTCCATGTTAAAAGTGCTTATAAATGTTGCTAAAACAGTTAAAAATGATATAAATAATTAACTCGTTTGCAAAATATCATGTTTGTGAATTTTTATGAGAAAATGCCGAACTAGACAGGATGCCGATCTAAACAGGGGAACCGATCTAGTCATGTTCTTATAGGAACCGATCTAGTCGTATTCCTTAAGGACCTGATCTAGTCAAGTTCCTTTGGGAACCGAACTAGTCAAAACCCTTGAGAACCGATCTAGTCAAACTCTTAAGAACCCGAACTAGTTATTCTCCTAAAGGACCCGATGTAGTCAAAACACTTGAAGACCTGATCTAGTCAAAATCCTTGAAGACCCGATCTAGTCATTTTGATTAAAGACCCAATCTAGTAATTTTTGATTAAAGATCCGATCTAGTCATTCTTGTTAAGGACACAATCTAGTCCATTGTTGCCTAGGACCTATCGAGGTCCTTGTTTTTCACAAGGAACCCGATCTAGTAGATTTGTTAAGGACCCGATCCTAGCTGTTCTCATTAGACGCCGATCTAGTAATGTTTAAGAACTGCTCTGGAAATGTTTTTAAGAACTGATCTATTGTAAACTTTAAGGAACCGATCTAATAAATTTAGACCAAAAACACTTAAGATCAAACTTCCAATTTGAAGGCAAATTAAAACTTAACTTAGCAGGCTAAATTGGTTAATTATGCAATCTAATTGAGTTAAAATGGACTTAAAATCAAGGTAAAATCAAGGTTAACTAAAATACGACTTAGGATATCTAAATTCTCTACTAGTTAGAAAGACCACGATTCCTAAATTGTCAAAGAAGTTGCCTTAATCCTTAAGTATTTAAGCTCTATCTAAGTTCCATACAGAGGAATAATCTTTACAATGCAAAAGTCTTAGAGGTCCTAATACTTAAGGAAAATTTGCACATCATGATAAAACCTAAAGTGTTCACATAAAGGTCCTATATAGTTATATATAAACTTGTTATATAAAAAACTGTATTAGATTCTTTCTTAAGCCCAAACCATGGATTATGCACTTTAGCTCAACAAATTGCTGATGACGCTTTAGTCGCTCCTGCCAACCGACTCAAGATTGCAAAAGTAATCTTCGACTAGTCAGACCTCGAGTCCAAAGAACCACCTCTTCAGTGGTGTATGAACCGATTTAAACTCACTTCACCCTTTTACAAGCATCCAGATCACAGCTGATGTCCAGAAATCTACATGCAATAGTTTTTTTGGGCCAACTGGCATCGTCATCACCACTCAATTCGGTGTTAGATGCATAATAAGAACCACATTGGAATTTGAGAACTTAAGAGAAATGCTTCAAATATGCCCTAAACTCCCTGATCAGCAATTCAAGGAACTACCCTTTGAAGAGGAAATTCTCACGTTTCTCAGAGATCTTGGTCACAGTAGAGAGATAAAGGTGATAACCGATGTCAATGTCAACAAACTGCATCAACCCTGAAGATTATTTGCTACGGTTATCAACAGGTGTCTGAGTGGTAAAAGTATCGGATATGACAGTCTTCGACTATCTCAAGCTCAAACCCTTTAGGGCATGTACCATAAGAAGAACATAGACTATGGCTACCTCTGTGAGGACTTTTACTTATCAGTAGAGACAAAATGCACGAGGGTAATGAAATGTACTACCCTCGCTTCACCAAGGTCATCGTCAACTTTTTCATGACTAAGGATCAATCAATTATAAAAAGGAACAGGGTAAAGATTGCACTGAATTGCCAGGTGAATGACCCCAATCACCATGATAAAGGTTGTCTCTAGGCATGAGGACAGATAGCTGTATGGTGCCATTTTGCATGATGAATTGAAAAATGAAGCCATCAAAGATTCTAAATCCTACAAGGACTACTATGCCATTGCTTTAGGAGCTGAACCTCTAAAAATAAAAGCAAGAGTTAAGAAGAAGCAAGCTGGATCTAACACTACTTTCAAGACAAAGACTCCTCCAACTGCTAAAGGCAAAAGACTCAAGACTTCAGCAAAGGAGGCTAAACCTGCCAAGAAGAAACAACCTGCAAAGATGACTAAAGCAAAAGGTCTAACAGTGCTATCTGAGGTTGCTTTAACAGAAGCTGAACAAATAAAGCTGGCCACAAAAAGAAGCCTGATACAAACTCATAGCTCTCACACCAACGGTTTAGGTACAGATGAAGGAACTAGTGGTAAACCAAGGGTCCCCGATGTACCGACATATGGATCTAATGATTAGCAAATCTCTTAGAAATCTAGTGACGAGGAAGATAATGATAAAGTAGGCATGAATGATGATGATGATAATAATGATGATGACAATGATGATGATGATGACAATGCTGATGATGATAAGAATGATAATGAAGATAAAGATGATGATGATCATGATGACGATGTTGAAGAAGACAATGATGATACTAATGAAGACAGAAGACGCCTATATGAAGAAACTCAAGGGTTTTAATGTTGAGTGTGAAGAAGAACTAGGAATAAAAAATAACAAAAAAAAAAAAAAAAAAAAAAAAAAAAAAATAAGATGAGACAAATGAAGATGATGAAGTGGATGAATTATACAGGGACGTGAATATGAATCTGGAAGGAAGAAATACTAAAATGACTGATGCTCCACAGACTAATGTTCAAGGTACTCAAGTAACAGAAGATACTCATGTAATAATCACAACTGCCACTCTTGAAGTTCAAAAGCAGAGTTCTTCTATTTCATCAGGCTTCATTTCAAACATGCTCAATCCCTAATCCGGATCACAGTATTAGACTCATTCTTATTCGATTCAACACTGGGTCAATTTCTCTTAGATGTTCCATAACTTACAAATGTTGAAAATGCCTCTTCATCTGTACCCAACACTTTTCTCCACACACCCATATCCTATTTTCAACCTCAGCAACAACAACCAGTTCCCAACACCACAATTAATTCCAAGTACCTCCGTAAAATCTCCAACCTTTGATTTCCGTATTTAATTTGAAGCTAGAATAAAATCCTTGGAAGACGACTTTTCGAATTCAGCAAACAAACCAATTTGATAGCAGCTGTTTCTTTAAGTTTCCTGGCAATGATGATTACGTAACCCTGCCAACAAGATAATGAAGCCATATAAACATTGTACAACTTCATCCGACAGACTTAGAGAACGAGCTAAAAGCTAAAAATGAACACTTCATCAATACACTTGATGAAAATATGAGGCAAATCATCAAAAAGCAAGTCAAAGAGCAAGTTAAAGAACAAGTCTCCAAGATTTTGCCAAAAATTGAAAAGTTCGTAAATGACCAACTTAAAGCTGAAGTTCTGACTCGTTCATCTAATCAAGCTAAGACATCCCATGCTATAGCAGCTAACCTATCTAAACTTAAGTTGAAGAAGATTCTCATTGATAAAATAGAGAATAACAAATCAATTGATAAATCAATTCAGCAGAAGACTCTCTACAAAGCATTGGTTGACTCTTATGAAATTCACAAAGACATCCTTGAAACATACGGAGATAGTGTCACGTTCAAAAGACGTTGAGATGATAAGGATGAAGACGAAGAACCCTCTGCTGGATCAAAACGGGGGTCTAAGAGAAGAAGAACTGGAAAAGAACCTGAGTCAACCAGTATACCAAAGGAGAAGACTTCCAAGTTAACTAAAAAGTCTAAAGAAGGGTCCAAATCTCATCACACATCTACTGGAAAGTCTGCTCAAGCAGAGGAACCAATAAACGCTAACAAAGACTTAGAAGAACCCGCACATCAGGAGTTCGATACAGGATTTACTGAAGATCAACTTGTTGATGTTGTTGATGAGACCACTCAGCATCCTGATTGGTTTCAAAAACCAACAAAACCTCCAACTCTCGACCGTGATTGGAACAAGACTTTGCCTGCTAAACATGGACCAGTTCAACCCTGGATAAGCACCTTAGCTCCGAATGAAGATCCTCGTGAGTCATTCAATGAACTGATGGACACTCCTCTAGACTTCTCAACATTCATAATGAATCAGCTCAAAGTTGATACTTTTACACTAGAATTATTAACCAGTCTAACATACGAATTAATGAAAGGTTCATGCAAAAGTCTGGTGGAACTTGAATATTTCCTTGAAGAAGTCTGCAAAGCAACTACTGATCAACTAGACTAGAACAACCTAGAAGGACAGTAATATCCACATGATCTTCGCAAGCCCTTGCCATTGATACCAAATTCACGAGGTCATCGAGTAATACCTTTTGATCACTTCATCAACAACGACCTTGCGTATCTAAGTGGTGGTGTCTCAAGCCGAACTTATGCAACTTCAGTGACAAAGACAAAGGCTGCAGATTATGGACACATCAAATAGATTGAAGACTTCATCCCAAACTTGATGTGGAGTCAAGTGCCGAGTGTCTACGACAAACATGCATTATGAGGCATCTCTCACTGGGGGCAAAAACGTCAACAATTCTATAGATTTGCTGTAAACAGAGAATCTGCTCGTGATGTCTACTCCTGACACAAAATCCTTGCTGTTACAAAGCTTACAATTGTAGAATGGCATAATTACAAACATTTGGATTGGATCACTGTTCGTAGAGATGACGAAAAGCTGTACACATTCAAAGAAGGTGATTACAACAAACTTCGCCTTCAAGATATCGAAGACATGTTGCTTCTTCTTGTTCAAGGCAAGCTGACAAATCTTAATGTTGAGGAGCATCTAGCTTTGGGTGTCTCACTACGAATGTTTACAAGAAGCATTGTACTCAGAAGGCGTGCGGAAGATCTTCAGTTAGGTGTTAAAAGTTATCAAAATAAGCTCAACCTTACAAGGCCGGATACTTACAGATCAGATCTCATACGAAAGACACCATATACAACATACTCCAATCCAAAGGTTTCATATACCAGAATAAAGACAAGAAAAACAGATTGATGCGTATTGATGAACTACACAAGTTTAGTGACGGTACACTCAACGATGTTCGGAATGCTCTTGATGATATTCTGAAGCGAATCCGGATGGAGTACTTGCCACAAACAGTTTGGAGAAATGTAGACAAAGAAAGAGCAGGAGCTATGATCCAGGCTATTGATCGACAACTTAGGAACAAAAGGTTATTGAGGAGCCTAGAAAAATTCGTTGGTGGGAGATTATACGAGGGGGACCTTCAGCTGCTGGAAAGGACCATATGATTTATCATATGATGTCCTCATCAAAACAGGTCAAACCTAGTAAATAATAATAACTTGTGAATTTGTATATGTGTAGTGTAAACTTTATAGTGATATTAAGGAGTGCTCGAGTACAAAATTTTTCAAGAATTTCTTAGTAAATTCAAAAATTTTCAAATTATTGTACTCGACACTGTCTTATATGCCCCTCAAATGTTGAGGGGGAGCATTAAAATGTTCCTATTAGATATTGTGTAACATTTTGTCCCCGACCGTTTAATCAATTGATATCCAAAATATCAAGGGATTAACATTTTGGATAAGGGGAGAAAATGTGATTAAACTATGATTAAAACTGAATCTAATTTGTACTGAAACGTGATCATATAAAATGGACTCAATGCACTCTACACTTAGCATGTACTACGATTACGGTGCACATGTTAAAGGGGAGCTTTTAGTGATTATGAAAAACTCTTAAAGTGTAAATCTTTTGATATTTATATCAAACACTTTGATTGAAATTTTCAATGTTTCTGGTTTTGATTGTGATGGAATACCTAAAAGACCGACCATGTACTTAAATTTATGGAGTTATAAGGTGGTTAGGCATAGGTATTCAAATCCCATGATCCAGTCAGAACCGGTGGGATCTACCCGGGGATATCCACTAGATAGTGTAGAAGTATTTAGGTATGATACAAAAGGAGAAAAAGTGAGAATCAAGAATAATGCCGACTGAGATGGATCTAGCATGGAAATAAAACACCCAACAAGGTGTTTGTTATAAGGCTCCGGTAAGCAATTAAGGGTTGAAGAATGAAAAAAGAAATGTAAGAGATAAAGGGTGAAAGAGAGAAAGAAGCCCTCCATACACTAGGCAAGAAACGGGTCAAAACATAACTGTCAAAACACTAAAGTGTGTCTACATTGAAACAATCATGGACCAGTGCCGCTATCACAACCCACTCTAGCCACTCAAGGTCCTCAACAACTCTTGTTTCATTTCTACATAAAAGATTAACACCAATTTGATTCGTCAGAAATCTATATATACGGAAATAAAAAGTATATAATAATATGGAAACTTACCAGTTTTAACCCTTGATGACAAAGGTGAAACAAAAATCTCATAAATAATATAAATATAATAACGTATATAAACCGAGAAGTATGATTCCCCTCGCCACCGGTCGTTATCCCCAACCGATTTCTGTGAAATTGAAACCACGTTTGGATGTTCGACAATAGAATTTGAATTGGATAACAAGGGTTGGTTTGATTATCACTTTTAAAATTAAAATAAACAAATTATAAACAATTAAGCACAGGACAATTAACGAGAAACCAAATTGTTAGCTAAAAATGCAAAACGGACCCCTAAACGGAGGTCAAAGGAAACCCTAAATTTCTTTCTAAAAATAAACTAGAGTTAAAAGTTTCTTTTTAAATGGACTTATTTACTAAAAAGTAATATTTAAAAGAAAACTAGAACCAAAAACGAGTTGAAATGAAGTTAAAACAAGAAAAATGAAATACGAAACAAAATCTCGTTCTGAAAAATCGAATTTTGCAAATTAGACCTATAAAAAGCAAAACTACATTTTCCTATGAACTTTTATGAAAAAGAAAGATTTCTAAAAAAAGATTTATATATGTTTGATTAGTTTTCTAGTTTTTATGATTTTTTAAAGTTTTTAATGAAAATAAATGTTTAAAAATACTAAACGAACTATAAAAATTCTAGAAAAATTACAGAAAATAGCTTAGACTAATTGAAACCTAGGAAAAATAATCTTTTAAACACAGCTTATCAAATATGCCACGAAATAAGCTATAACAGCTTATAAGGCTTTTAAGGGGAAAACGTGTATAAAAGATAAATGTTGCATGTTTATAACGAAAAAGACCCAAGGGCGCAGTGGTAGAGTGGCGTGGTCGTGTGTATAAAGGTTGAAGAGTGTTGAGGTCGGGGGTTCGAGTCTTGCTCACCCCCGACTTCCACGTTCCTTTTTTTTCAAAAACTTATAAAAGCAAAGTTGTTAACAATCTAAAAATAAGCATTTTTAATAAAAACAACTTTTTATAAAAAGCCCTAAATAAGCTGTTAAACAACTGAAAAGTAAACAATTATTACTAAGCTCATTTTTTTGGATTTTTCTGAAGCAAATAAGCCTAAAAAGCTACTATAAACTAAATTATGCTACTATTAACCAATTCAAACCTAAAAGCTAATTGAACAAAATAACACACAAATAACTATGAGCTAAGTAATTCAACTAAGAACTTATGCAAAACACTTTAAAACCAATCAGGCCTTTAAGGCACTTTGACTTAGAAATAAGCAAGCAAATAAGCACCTTATGTAAGTGAAACTTGGTTTGTTCTAAATAACTTGGCTTAAACTCTACTAGAAAATGCTTTTCAAAAAGAGCTAAAAGCCAAAAGAAGCGTATTAAAATGAGCTGTTCATAACAGACTTATAAGTAATAGAAACTGACTTTTGTCCTTGAAAACTTAAATGAACAAAACTCAACTTTGAGGTAAAAAAACAATTGACTAAGAAGAAGCTTTTTAATGAAATCTATTTTAAATAGATAAACTACACCTCTAATCTACTTAAAATCCAAAAATCAAAATCCAATTACTAGATTTACCTACGTGAATTTTGATTATAAAAGGACAGGTTCCAAGCTTATGTGCTGATGCACTGACAAATGCTAATAACTACACTCACACTCCAACAAATGCAGACCTAAAATTCAATCCTAACATATGTAAAACTTAAAACAAAAAGCACTTAAAACATATTACAATTACTAGCAATGATTTAAGCTTAAATGCGCTTTAGACTTGACAGATTGAATCTAACCTATGAAAACTCAATTAAACTAAATCTAGCTTATTAAACTTACTTAAACAAACTACAATCAGAAGATTTAAATCGAGAAAATTAAAAGCCAAAAGCCCTCTACAACAACTTGTAGTTAGTATTGCGATGCACACACTCCCCATAATTGCAAAGAATTCATTTTTAGCTTAATGAGTAAGGAGATTTAATGATCAATACTCACCAACAGATATAAACAGAATGCTTATACAAACCTAAATAGAAAACCTAAGCAAACTAATAGAGAGTTTAATAAGCTATAAGCTAAATTACTATATTTTAGATTTTTTAATGATTTTTAAGACAAATTAAACAAGACTAGATCTAAGCTTCATAAACTGAAAACAGATGATCAAACATAACTAAATGACAAAAGGATAGATAAAAGTACAAATAAGCAAAGGTATTAAAGCTGAAAATATCACAATGCAAGATTTAAGCTAAATTACTTGAATTAAAAGAGAACTTACAACCAAGGCCTTAGCTAAACAAAGGCAATAAAAGCGTCTAAGAGCTTACACACTCTATCTTATAATGATAACTAGTAAATCCAATGAACTCTTCCTTTGTAAGTTCATCATCCAAAAGCTCCAATAATCATAAGTAAGGGTACTTAAAGCTAATTTTAAGGTTTGAGTAGATTAAGGCTTATTAGAGCTCAATCACAAGCTTAGAGACTTGTAAGAGATTGTATGAGTTTATTGTGAGCTTATGAAACAGTAACAATATCATTTAGACAATAAGAGCTTAATAGTAAAAAACGGCATAGAAAAACTAAAGTATGATTTTATTATTGGATAAAAAGCAGTTTACAAGACTTGAAAATTGAAGTTACAAGAGCTAAAAAGAAATTACATTTTAAATGAAAAACTACATAAGCTAATTAACTAAGAAAAATTATATAAGAAAATATATGTTGAGTAGGATAGTGGGATTTGCCCCTGTGTGAGTGAGGGAGTCCTTTTATAGCCACCAAGAGAAGCTTCTAGGCTCCAAAATCAGTTACACCTCTCCTCTCAATCCCACATACTTCCTAGCTATTTAACTATAGTTTTAAAAGATTACTGAATGATGACAGCGACTTAATATTCGTGCCTTCAAGTCCTCCTAATCAATGGAGTGCACCGTAGAGTCCGTTGGATTAGATTAACAATCTCACGACGATTGACAGCATGGCATCTGGGGTTTGTGATTGTGACAGGTTGTGCTTCTTCTGAGTGTACTTCAAGTGTAAAAATCCCATCCTTGAGTGTTACTTAGCATCCAACGTGGCATTCCCCTTGTGGGTCTCCACCAATAAGAGTGCTTGGTGACGTATGAACTCTGCCAAGGTGTACCTTATCCCTTGAATTAGCTTACCACGTTGTTAATTATCATTTTCCCTTTGATTTGACCCCTGGTAAAAGCTGAAGATGATGAACAGTAAAACTTATTTTCCCCGCTCATCTTTTTTACATTAAGGGGTGCGTTTGACCCTGAGAATGGGTAAGATTACCTTGTCTTTTGGATAATGTTGGGCCTTACTTATATTTAAAACGGAATTGGGCTAGGGTTTATGGTTTCGGGCTTGGTTATAGTTATAAAGGGTTAACGGGTGTTAACTCTTATAATTATAAGAGTTAACACCGTTAGGTTTTAGGGATTATTTTAGAAATTTTGGTAAATGTGAGGGACTGATTTGGTAATTTTGGGATTTTTGTCATTTAGTGTTGACCTTGTTTGACTGAAGGTTGACTTGAGTTGACCATTGTTAACATTCTCCCGGCTCTTTGTGTGCTCTTCCGTTCCCGTGTTCAAGTTTGTCTGGTTTTGACCGTTTTCTTGTGATTTTTTGCTTTATCCCTACCTACACAATCACAAAGACAAAACAAGCAATATTCAAGCATTTAAAGCACAATTTTGTCTTTTTAGGGCCATTTTTGATATAAAACGGATATGTGTTTTCACACATATCACAATTCTATCAACTTTCTCACTCCGAGTTAGTTGATATTGAAAAGGTGGCAGTCTGCTCTAACCTTTGATCACTAAAACCAAAGTGCACTATTGAGTCTAGAGCCAAAAGAGATAATCCATAAATCACATTAGGACACTTGTCAAATTTATGCTTGCTAAGTCACACAATGTGAATAACAAGATATATATTATGAGTCCTACGCATTATCCTTGTGATTTTGCCAGAACATCCGAGTGATATTTAAATATTCACAATGAAGATGGAAATCATGCTTGAGCCAACATCAAACAAGCTTATGGTAGGTGACTTGTGCGATTCTTTATGAATCAAACTTGTGACAACTGGAAAGAAACGATGGTGCGATTCTGCACGAATCAAACTTGTTCCAACATTTGGATTAATGGTTGATGGTGAATTTTGAAATGATTAACACTCTCGATGTTTCACAAACCTACTTTAGCAAGTGACACGTCGATTGATTTTTCAAATCAATTTTTCTATTTAATCGGTGAGATAGTAACTCACCGGTTCACTCTTATCGTGTTGTCTGCTTTGAGATGTTCCAGTAATGAGAACAGGTTGAGTTTGATGAATCTAATGCATATGTGTTAAAAATATTCTATACTTCAGCTGAAAATCCTATCAAGGAGATTCTTCTTAAATTAAATCTACCTGATCACAGGTTGATCCTCACGGATTGGAAGGTTACTCCAACCAAACACGGGCGAATGACAAAGCCATATTCGTCCCCCTGCTTTATTGCTAACTATTTTAATGCAGGATACTTAAAGATGGAGGTGAAGGTACCTGATTCCAACTGACTCACAAGATTCATAGCCACATGCTCATACCCGACCAACAAACATAAAGACATCATGAAAGCTCAAGTACATGTTTCAAGACTTCCGCTACTCTGATACCGTACGTCTTTCTTGAAGTGACGAAGTATTAAAGTCAAAGAATTTCAAAGAAGTTTTCGTCACTCTGATACCGAACGTCTTTCTCGAAGTGACGAAGTGTTATAGTTAAAGAACCTCAAGAAAGATGCAATATTAAAGCTTTTCAAGATAACATATCAAGAAAGGTATGAGCATGTCGGTCCAGAAGTCACAAGTTCACAAGATGGCAAAGTTTACAAGATGGCGAATCGAGATTATGCTTGGTTGATGATCTCAAGGTGTTCAAGATCACATTTTCACATTCAAGTCAAGATAAAGGAACAAGCTCAAGCCTAAAGTCAATGATCGCTACATCAATATTCACAAGATAAAAAACATGATAACAAGACTACGAGCTAAAGATTAAAGACATTCATAGAATGTGGAGCTTAAGTTTTTGTAAATTGGAGTGACCTCCCTTAGGGGGAGATTGTTAGGAATCCAAAAAAGGATCGGTCACTCCATGTATTTTACGTTTCTAGCTCGTAGTCCACTAAGTATTGTTTAGTAAGCTAACCGGGCCAAAGTTAAGGAAAAGCCCATGGAAAGCCCATGATGGCCCATCCATAGCCGGCCAAGGTTAGTATTTATACACCTCTCCATGCCTTGGAGAGGTAGTTGGTTGGTTGTATTTTTCACACACTTAATGCATTTCTTTTCCTTTACTTTCTCTCACTAGAAATACTTCCTTCCTTCCACTTTCTCTTTCTAGTTCTTGCTTGATATTAAAGATTACTTAGTTCCTTCACAGTCTGGTCAAATCGAGAAAGATTACTTAGTTCCTTCACAGTCTGGTCAAATCGAGGTGTTATAATATCTTTAACATACATTGTGGTAAAGTGAGATGTGGCATTTGGATTGTATAAGAGAACTAGGTGCGTATGGGCGGCAATAATCGTTATTGGGTCGTCACCTCAGCACACACCCAAATAATACTACAATAACTAAAACACTTTCCCTATCTATAATTGTTATTGTTTATGTGTGTCCCAGATTTATTTATTTTTCCTTTTAAAACAAACACATTTCATCAAACTAAAAATATAATTACAATACATAAGATAGAAAAATACAACATTAGATAAAAATAAAAGTACAGTACGTTCGTACTTGATGTCATGATAGGACTAATGATCATTTTTCTTAGCGGCATTTGTCTGTGACCTAAAAATAAAAAGTGCTCAGGAATAGGTTAATTATACCTTCAAGTATTTTTTAAAATAGTTTTCAACTCATTCGATATCGTAGCCTGAAAATCCTTTCGGGGTATTTTGGCTTGTCGCCAAAATAATTTTTCATGAGACGTTATTCAGCGCCTAAATAGTCTTGGGGTATGGACGTCTGAGTGTATGAACTGGTGGCTTTATCGTCATCAAATGCTAGAAATTATGCATGATATTTGTATAAACGTAATAATTCTTCATCCCGAGCTTCATCGTCATCAAAGGTTGGATCCATGTTGAAAGTGTATGAAAAGGGTTGAATTGTATGTGAAAGTGTATAAAAATTATGATTTGGTTTGAATGTTTGAAAGATACAAGTTAAACGTAGGTATTTATATAAGTTAAACACATAAAAAATGTGTGAATTGTAAAATGAACAAGCATCATATAGATCTTATCTAAAATTAAGACAAACTTAAAAGTATGTGTGTTGATATTGCTTAAGGCAATGACAATTAGAAATGGTAATATGTACTTAATTATAAAAGTACGAAAATGGTAAAATGAGTAAAGATGTTAAAGTATTAATAGCTTGGATCCAATATGATGTTATAGATCACTCGGGGGTTGTTATAGTATCATTCAGGACGTGTTATAGTATCCTTTGAGATGTGTTATAATATCCTTAGGGATGTGTTATAGTATCATACGGGATGTGTTATAGTATCCTACAAAATATGTAATAGCCCCGAGTAAGTGTTATAGAAAACCTTCGGAATGAGCTAAATTGCCTTCACCGACAAGGATTGCCTACTTCATGGCATATGTATTAATCTCATCAGGGAAATGTTGTAGTAAGATGGATCCAAGGCTATAAATGAGAAAAGTGAAAAGTGAGATCTTATTTTAGATTAAGTTGTTACATGCTTTATTAGTCACAGAGATATCTTATTTTAGATCTTGGTGGTTTTGCGTGTTTGTAAGTTTTACACAAACGCGTGTATTCAAGAACATTTTATCCGTTTGATTTAATTGCTAAAAGGTACATGTTTCTTGATCCTATGTTAATTATGTAATTCTATACGTGTTTATTGTCTTCTGTTGCTTACTTGTGATGGTTAAAGGTTAATAGGTTTATAAAATCCAACAAAATGGTCCTTAACACATGAACTCTTATTTGTTCGTTGTGTTCTATTTTAAGTGTCCCTCTTTTTTTCACGACATTTGAATTAGAAAATTGACGAGGCACTAAGGAAATATACATGGGGAAGAAAGAGCGTTACATGGCTTATTAAACCATTCAATCCAATTTGAATTCTTACCTCTATTAGAAACCCAAATGTAAGACAAAAGCTGAATGTCACAAAAGAGGAGATCTTTGCTTGGCCTCTTCACAGAGAAAGTCACCTCATTCTTAAATTTTCAAAAGCACCAAATAGTAGTTTGGACAACGACATCAAAAAATCTTGAATGCTTGGCTACAAATGATGCATGACCCCATATTAATCGCATCATAAAGGTTGTAAATATAAATATTTGTAATATGCCACATATTAAGGACATATTTTCTTATGTCAATCACTATCTTAGAATGTATGAATACATGCTCTTCTCTTTTAATGTCTTTATCGCATACGGGACATCTAACCGAATCTAAATCCACCCTCCTGGGTCAAGGTTCCACCTGGTTAGCAATCTAGAATGCATGACCCTCCAAGTATTGATGTTAATCTTTGATGGAACAAATTTATTCCATCTGGTCAGTTGAGATAAAAAGAGGTGAGATATAGAGGTGATGTGAGATCTTGTACCCTTAACCGTAAATTTCCTATAAACGTTAATGGTATATTCCCATGAGTCTTGTTCATTAGAAAGCCAAAGTTGTGATAAGAGGTTAGATAAAGTTGTGATTTCCTCTAACTCACGAGTAATGTAGAGAGTGTTCCCCCGATCCAAGTTATAACAAAGACCAGGGGTGAGGCATAAGGATAAACATGTGTCATAAATTTATTTAAGGACGCCACTCTTTTAGGATGGATAGGTCAGGGGCGGAGCCAGGATTTGTCATTAAGGGGGGTCAAACTTTAGTGAAAAATGTAATGATATATGTTACGAACTATATAGAGATAAAAAGAACCATTTCTTACTTTATCTTGTCAACAAACAATAACAAGTCTTAACTCGTAACAAATAAATGGCAACACTAGATTGTTTATCTAGTTCAATCATGAATTACATGTTACTAGCGAATGTCAACATACGGGTCATTTCCCTTGGGAATTGATATGTACACATATACATTTAATTTTCACACATAAAACAATTGTAAATTGACTTTTATAACCTTCCTTGTATTTAGTCTATTATTATTGATATGTAACACAGTGAACAATTTAATATAGCCCACATAAAAAACAATTGTTAAATTGACGTTTTAAACCGCTGATACTATCTTGTATTTAGACCTATTATTGGAATACCTTTGAATAAAAACTTCAAGAACTCATTTTATTGTGTTTAGCTCCAGTAATCTTTTTCCAGATCTTCTAAATTATACCGACGTTAATACGTTTTCCATCTAACAAGCCGCATGCGTCTTGAATTTCAATGTCACTATGGCTCAACCTCTTTAATATAACAGCCTTTCAATTTAGCCGTCACTTTTTTGTGCCGTCTCAATCTCACGGCGATGTCGGTTTTACCGACCTGAAAAATATCCAAGATGCCCGTATACAAATTTGCAATATAAAAGAGACAATTTATCAAACATCTTTAACAAGACATTTTCATCTCTAACTGTCTTGAAAATCTTTCACGAGTGTTTAACTTTTCATAATTGACATACAAATTAATTTGGTAGATCATAAGAAATCTGGTTTAGGTTCTAAATGTCTTTGTAATAACAAACTCATGAATAAAGTGTTACCTTCTTTTAGACAACCAACTCCAACATTCTAACAAAAGAACAAAGAACACCCATTATGGTGATTAAATTTGGTTCTGTTTCATAGCTTTCATCTTTTTAATAGGTTTTATGCTTTTTAATACATGAAAACAAAATCCATATTGTGTATGTTGACTATGTTCGACTGTTACGATAGTACAAACTAAGAGAAATAAGTATATTATGTATATTACTCTGATGGATTAGTAGGCCACGATGTAAGTGATCTATAACCGCATAAAGATGTACAAAAGGGTAGTTAAATTCTAAATAAGGGCATAAAAGTCTATTTATGTGTATGAGGCTTTCATACCCGTGCGTTGCACCGGGCTTGTTTTTATGTAAAATCTTTTTGTTAATTATGTGAAACATAGTATAAGTTCATAACTCGGTAGTTAAGTTTGGACGAGGATTTGTATCGCGTTGTAGTTTGGGTTTGTCTAAAATGTATTTGTTAATTATACGATGTGTCGTCTAATTAAATGCGTTGTGTAGTTGTCATGATATAATGTGTAAGTAGTTTGAGGGTTTACTTATGCGGTTCAGGGTGTAAGTTTGTTTGACCGGACTGAAAAACTCTTGCAACTATGTTAAGGCATATTGAACTTGTCAACCATCCCTTGAGCCGAATCGATGCTACTTCCCTTGAATTAAGAAACTAATAAAGTATAATTCAACAATTTGTGATAAAGTAAAATGTATTCTGTGGTTGTTTTATGTTTAAAATCAAGCATTTAAATCGTAAGATTACCACTTTTAAAGAAGAAAAGATGTAGGAAGCAATGCTATTAAGACTGTGCACAATAGGGCCTATTAGTAACTGCGACACTATTAAAGAGTACATAACCAAAGAGACATTAGTTAAATAACTGTGACACTTATGAAATTTATAACATTCAAGTTATAATTGGCTCAAAATTCATGCATGCCCAATGTAAATATCTAATTGACTGAATTATATTGACTATTATAACTAAACTGAAGATTAAATCTTGAAAACATACCTCTGTATAAACAAAAAGAGCATCACCCATCATATTGTTCTTTTGATAAAGGGCTTTAAAGTTCAAGTTAACTTGTCATGCATATTCCTTCACATTATGTATACAATTCCATAGTATCCTGTAATAAATGTAGAATTTATAGACACTATAATATCATTACCGAAAGCAACAAAGGGCATAATTTAATACCAAGTATAGCTTACTGTAAACGACACAACCATGACGAAACACCAAGCATGATATTAATATGTCAACTAAGATTAGGACCAAATTATTTTTGGTGAGCAATGGAAAAAAGATGTATTCATTTTAATTCATATGTGGATTGTAACTATCTTAATCATGTCCAAGACTAAATCTAACTTCAAGCATGCATTGAACACAATCCTTGTCGACCTTTATTATATTTATAGCTAACTGTTCTTTAACATTTGTACTTAATTGACCATATTTGTTACTCCTTTGACCCAAGTTTAACAATTTATAACTCAAATTAACATATATAAAATAAAACCCAAAGTTGAGTGTACTTGGTTTATATATATATTTTTTATGTATGGAATTTTGCCGCTTGTAATCTTTTGCTCGAGTTAGCAAGACCTATATACAGTGTCCCGAGGCCGCAATGAAGGGTTACATGCAAAATATAAACATTCTATAGGTTAACCCAGTCTCACATTTATGAAATTGCTTTTTTATTACCTGTTACACAATGTGACCATCCTGTCTATTTTCACCCGTCAAAAACCAAACCTTCAATTTGTGCCCCTAAAAGTATAGATGAATGTATTAAACAAATGTACATGTACACATAACAGGTCTTATCCAACTTTCAAAAAACTATTCATGAACTTACTCAAGATCGATCAACTTGAGAGGTCTCTTTTACCTGATTAACCGTTTACATTGTAGTTGTCTAATATCGGAGACTCGATTGTTAAGATTGTATTAAATGATTTAAATTAAGCAACAAAAACTGATATTTAAATATTTTTGTCATACCTGCTCATCCATTATAATGAGTTCTATGTTGATAACCTTTGGTTTACCGTGTGTTGGTTGCACCTAAGTCCTAACAATACGAACACGTAAGATAACATTTCCTCTAACAGCAAAGAGGTCCGACATGAAACCATTGTCACAATCGAACAAAAAAATTATTAAAATGAAACCCTAAAATCTAACATTTAAACTTAAACAAGGTTTTTAACCCGCGCTTCGCTACGAAGCACGGGTTTTTATGTTAGACGGAATGAACAATGTGAGATGCATCTGTTACTAAAAAAACCCGTACACAAACCTTTCTATGAAAAGTAAGGTAAGATGAATGCAATAGAAACAAAAACAATGAAGTGTGAAATATTCATTATGTAATAGAAATTTATACATGTGTCTGTATTGTCAAACTATACATAAATTTCTTAGACTCTA
>BQNB010111404.1:0-22355 GCA_026074375.1 Tanacetum coccineum | reverse complement strand
ATATATAATAAATGTGTGTATGCTTCTTCTTGACGAATGCTCCCCCTTATTCGAGGCATCAAGGTATTATCAAAAACATACAAAAAAATGTTAGTGCGAAACTAGATACTTCGTTAGACGAATATGTGCAACTAAATGTATACAAGATGCACTATCTAAGTGCTTATCGAAAGCTCCCCTTGTTTGGGACAAAAAGGAATTTAGTTATAGAAGTGTACTACAAAACAAAGTTAGTAGACAAGCGCACATATAAATAATAACAATGATAGTTATGTATGTAACAAAAAGCACATATATGAGAATAGTATTTTGATCCTAAGGTTTAAGATAATGTTTAGGATCAAGTAGCATAACTAATAGACAAAGTGCTAAAAGTTAAAAATCAAGAAATTCTGAATTTTAGATTCTGCTAGGGACGGATCTACCAAAAGCACTGACAGGTCCATCATTCTTGGATCCTTTGGTCGCAAAGACCCTCAAAAATAGGCAGAACCCAGTTTTGTAGTCATAATCCAAAGTACTTAGCTTGCAAACACTTCAATCATGAACAATAGCAAGTAAAGGTCTAAAAAGGATAACATACCAAGTCATAAAGATGTTAAGCATCGTGATAGCAAGTGTCAAAAATAATAATCTCGCATAGTAAGATAGCAAAATTATTAATTATGATATCAAAATTACATATAATAAAAATACATATAGTAACAAAAGTCATAAAAGAGATCATGATAGCAAAAGTACATATAGTAAGATACTATCGGGGAACATGATATGCATGTCTTAGGTATGAGTATTTTAAAGTATGACACTTTTAAGAAATGTTGGAAACTAGACACACACAATTCTATTTTAAAAAATAAAAACCTAGATAAGAAGAACCAAGACACATGCTCGATGACTAAGACTCAATTGACACCAAATTTATCCAACCAATCACATAACTTTAATAAACAAGAACATAATTCGTTTATAGTTTGACACACCATTGTTATGAGAACGACTTTGTCCAAGATGTCATTCGGATAAGGAGTACTATCGTTTTTAGAACGACATGTTTTTTTAAGAAATCATCATCTACCAAAAATGATGATTTGAGTTCGGATAGACTTTCGTCAAGGGTTGTAATGAGAGATTCCTAAATCCTCAAGGTTTCGTTGTTAAACATTATGTATGCTTTTCATATGTGGGGTTCTAGGAAAAACATTATTGTAAGACTTTGGGTCAAATTAAATGTTGATGATAAGGATGATATGAAA
Organism: Tanacetum coccineum; assembly: GCA_026074375.1. Lineage (NCBI taxonomy): Eukaryota > Viridiplantae > Streptophyta > Magnoliopsida > Asterales > Asteraceae > Tanacetum > Tanacetum coccineum. The sequence continues at coordinate 21,099 of BQNB010111404.1, read as the reverse complement.
AAACATGATTTGAATACATAGTGTGTTTTATTTGTTGAGAATGCATATTCTAAGTATGTTCTTAGAAAAAAATAATAATAAAATAAAAATTATAACATGTAAAAGTAAATTGGTGTCAATCATATTTTAATACGTCATGTCAAAATATATACTCGAAAGTAGTTATATTATGACAAGAATAAATATAGTGAAAATGATATGCACCTAGATGTAAATAAAAACAATTCCATATAATGGAAAGTTGGGAAGGATGAGCAAGAACAAAGAGGGAAGGTGTTGAGCTAAGGTTGTCAAAGATGGTTTAGAATAATATATCGTTTGCACTAATAATGACAAGAGTGATTGGGTTGCATGTGATCCTAATCTAACAAGTGCATTGTTGGTTGTCAATGTTGACAAACAAAGGTGGATATGTGAGACGAGATGGTAGTTCTTTCATAGTGAAAGAAAAATGAAAGACACAACAATGTGGTGACTTAATAACACTTGAAGATTGAATATCTATTTTATGTTCTTCAGTTGCTAATAAGTGGAAACAAACTAAAAGACTCAATTGTGGTAAAAATGAAAGGATCACTTGTAATGGTTATTGGATAAGTGTAGAATGTTCTTGAGGAGATAATTTCTTTGGCATGGGAGTTTGAAAGTGAGGACCAATATTTAGTGGTGAATGGTGATCAAGTTGGTGAAATGTTCTCGATGTTAAGATTGTGTAGGGATGTATTTTGAGTATGATGTTTGTGAGGATTAAAGGTTGTTGAACTAACTATTACTATCAAGAGTAAAGTATAGTTGTTAGGTTTGAGTGTATGGTTGAAGTGTTTCTTGTGAGGTTTAGGTATGTGAAAGTAGTCATCACTATTAAGAGTGAAGTATAGTGATAGGGTATGTGTATGATCGACATACGGGTCAAAGGTTCTTTCACAATCAAGTGTGAAGTATACTTGTAAGGTTTTGTGTTGAAGTATTGTTGGTTCACAAACTATCTATTACCATCAAGAGTAGATTGTAGTTGTAAGGTTTGAGTGTGTGGTAGACGACGTTCTTATAAGGTTAACTTAAGGATTGAAGGTTCTAGTAATGAAGATATTCAAAAGAGTAAAGTGTTCTTGTCTTGAGGAGGTATTGATCCTAATAGTGAAGTTAAGGTAAGTGATTAGAACCAATTGTGGTTTATGCGAACGTTGTGTACTTATGTGTTAGAATAAAAGTTGAGTGTTCTTGTGAGTTGGTTTCTAGTGGATAAGAATCACATTTGTGAATTCTTGAGAATATGTGAACGTGGTGTACTAGTGTATTAGGGTAGGAGACAAGAACCTAATCGGTTTGTGTGAACGGGGTGTACTTGTGTTGTGGAAAAAGAAATAAGTGTTCTTATGGAAAAAGAAATGAGTATTCTTGTTTAAGGAGGTATTAGTCCTAATAGTGAAGTTAGGATAAGAGCCAGGTTACGATCTTGGTCACCAATTTGGTTTGTGTGAACGAGGTGTACATGTGTGATGGAAAATGAAATAAGTCCGTAGGGTAAAGGTTCGTTTGTGAGTTCTTAAGAATATTTGGTGAAAGACAATATGTGAACGAGTGTGTTATCCCTCCCACTTAATTTGTGCTCATCCGGACATAACATGTCGAATAATAAATATAAATAAAGAAGAAATCAAAAGATGACGGAACCGATGAGCTTGACAATGTCAAGAGGGATGATGGTTAGCATATGACAATCTTTAACAGTAAAGTTACGTATCTCTTCTCAAGCATTGCTAATGTTCATAGAACAATCACATGATGAGGTATGAGGTTATCTTAAAGGTGGTAGCGGAAATGGTGGAGAGAAGATATTAGCCATCTATATAGTGGTAGAGGTGTGATTGAGGTTTTTATGTAATGAGTTAGGTATGAAAAATGAGTGATATAACTGTTTATAGTTAAAGAGCGGATCCTTAAATGTATGAGAGGGTTGATATAGTAACAAAGGAGTGTGAACGAGTTACTATGGAGAGTTTTGGGTACTTGATCATTTACGATGAGGGACGAAAAACGTATTTCGTGAAGAAAAGTGTTAATACAAATAATGTCTAAAAACGTTATTTATATTTTTCGACCTCTCGATGTTTTGATAATAACAAAATGTAAAAAACGTTTACGATAAAAATAAACGTTTATAAATTACTAACCGTAAAATTCTATTTCTAAGATTAATCACTTAAGGTATGGATAAACAAATCATTAAACATGATTAGTGATTAAGAAAATATTTTTCTTAAACCTTACATTTCTACAAAAGTGTTTTTATAAAAATATAAAAACAAAATATTTATTTATAAAAGAAATGTATTATTAAAATAATAAATTTGAAATCAGATTTTTCCCCCCAAAATGAAAGGTTCTAAAACAGATAACACCTTCCCCACAAAAAGACAAAAAGAGGAGCGTAGTCTACGGCGGCCCCCTTATAGGCCTGGCGGCCCCCTAATATATTTGGGACCGCCGGGACCGCCGCCAGCACAACGGCTCTTTTTGTCTCCTATAAATACTGGGCCACCCCATCTGAAAAACAGAACCTCTTGCCACGAATTTTCTCAGATCTACTTTTCTCTCTTCTTTCTTTCTTTCTAAAACACATATCTTAATCACTAACATACCTTGATCTTGTTTCAAGTGATTAATTCTTTCTTCCTCCCTTCTTCTTCTAATCAAGTGCAAGAGAAGAACAATCGTATTCTTCTACATACGAATTGTTATTAAGTGATCTCCTTCTTCCTCCTCAAGATCACAAGTCTTTATTATATTAACTTTGTGTTGTTGTGTAAATTGGATTGTGTGTAGATCCAATTGTGTAAATTATGTACTTGTGATTTGGATTGTGTGTCAATCGAAGAGTATATATCTTGTGAGTGTGTAAAGACTTGAAGTCTTAGATTGGTTCTAGCTAAGATTAGGACTCGACATCTAGCTTAGTGTCGGAAAAGAAAGTAAGCGACGTGTAAATGGTTTTCTCCGCCTAAAGGGAGCTTGTTGACATAGTGAAATCTTGAGTGGAGTACTCGGGGAGTGGAGTAGGAACGAAGAGGTACTTCGTAGCCGAACCACTATAAATCTTGGTGTCTTGGTTTGATCGTTTATTTCTCTATCTCTATATATTGTTATTGTTTACTTAGTTCATTACATTAGATAGTTTAGTTGTGATTCATATTGTTGATTGATTGACATACAACTCGAATCAAAGTATTTTATAAGCAAAGTTTTTAAATGGTCAAATTAACAGGTAAACTATTCAACCCCCCTTCTAGTTTTCTACAAAAAGAATCAAGTAAATAAATAAGATAATGATCAAAGTGATCTAAATTAAAATCCTTAGGGATTAAGATGACTATGCATGTGTACTCGATAAATTTTAGTGACACGAGGCAATACCCTAAATGCAAAAGACACTAAGTCACTTAAGCATATTAATCATAACAATCAAATATATTGATGTACAAAACTATGTGACATCTATATGTTTATCTAGATAGATGGACCTAATGATATAGTGTGTGTGCACAAGAAAAACATGTAGATCATATAAAATCTCACATAAAGCAATGATTACATCACACACATATATCATACAAAATATGTTAGCAAATAGCATTTAATAACACGTATCATAAAAATAAGCTTGGAGATATTAAATCGGGATTGCTAATCATAGACAAAACCGTCTAAATAATTATGCATTCAACAATTAAGCAAGTAATCATTAAGTATCAAAATAGCATGAAGATAATATAATCATATTTCACGAGAACAAGTTAACATTTTGAAATCACAACAATACATATGCGAGGTGCAAGTAGTCTAGATCGACTAAAGAGAATCCTAATTACTACTTGACTAATAAGCAATCCTAATGAAATACAAAGTTCATTAATGTAGACTAGCATTAGGCATATTTAGAATGAGCCATTTAATCAAGTTAGAGAATGAATATGAGACTATCACTAGTGGTGCTCAATTGAGGCTAAACACGGCCATTTTTATGGGTTATACCATGAACCAAACTTCCTTCCTGGAAGCAATTCAATCGTTAGGTTAAATTGAATTTCTAGTGTAATAGATTCTCTAGTAGTCATTCTCGTTTTAGAATAAAATATAATTCCCGCATTTGCCTAATGAAGTGTAGCAAAGATGAAATTTGCATTGACCACTAATTCTTGGCCTAATATGACTCAACTAATATGTTTTAATTCTGGTTCTCAAATCCTAATAAATATGTTTATAATTCTAGGGTTTAATGAGAGAGCAAGCAAGATTTTATGAGTTAAAACATGATTGAGTCTTCTAGATCTTAGGATTATACTTAAGTGTGACAATGTGAAGTATGCTACATTAAAGCATTCTAAGAATACACCTTTTCATGTCTTTTTTGAAAATAATATAATTAAGGTTATTTACTTCAATAGATATTGTGAATATTCTATTGTAGAAATTATGATGTTCTAAAGGTTAGTTACATGTTTGTTAGACCTTAGACAAGTGCAAAATGACAAAAAGGAATATATCTAAATTTAATGACCACGGACGGATCTACCTAAATCAAAGACGAATCTCCCTTATGGAGGATCCGTTATCTGCATGTGTCTAAAAATATGGACAAAGTTGATTTTAAAGCGAATTGAGACAAGGTGTTGTGTTTTTGACAATTGAAGTGTGTTATATATACTATTAGGAGTATGTGAGATAATTTTCGGAGTCGACGTCCAAGTTTTGAGTGAACCATGCAACTTGTCGTGAATTTCCCTATGGAATTTCAACGTAGTCGATCCTACTAGGAGTGTGTTATATTTTAGCATAAATTTAACCATTGCTAATAACACAAGCATTTATGAACACTTAGACTCAACAAAACATCGTCAACACAAGTGTGAGTTGCAATTTGATGATTGTTCTTTTCGTCTTTTGATAGGGATGACATTATTTTCATATCAACCTAGTGTGATTGAGTATGTAGATTCGAGATAATATCTTTTGTTATGGTTTTGATATAATCTTAAAGCCAGACAAATAATGAATCCGATTTCATATCCAAACTCAAAAACTCGGTAATTAGATTCGGAAAATGATATCAATCATACTTTGAATAATAAATCGATATATATCCGAAATCTTTCTTGACCCTCACAACCACTCTTTTAAAAGAAAACAACAAATTTTCCTAATGTGTTCCATTAAGCCTAAGACTAGTCTTAAGTGTAAGATCATTTAAAATGATAAGTTTACTTGTTTCTTTGGTATTATCGTATATTTTACATGTGAGGAAAAACTTATTAATTATTGTGCATAATATGCTTAAATTTTGACTTCTAAATAGTATACAAAATTATCTTAGTCATTTTTAAGCATTATGAATCTCTTTTTTTAAACTACTACATGTTTATATAATATTCACAAGCTTTTGACTAGAGTGAATATTTTTATTTCAAGTTAATGTAAAAATTTATTCGAAGATAAAACTTCAAAAATGTGTTTTCTCACCAAGAAAGTTAATCTTTCAAATTTAGAATTACAAGAAATTCTATGTTCATTTTAATCCAAATATTTATTAGTTGTGATTGTGAATTAGACTAATGCAAGCACAAACTAAGTTCAAAACATATTTTCTTTTTATTACATACTAATGTGTTGTTATGATCTTTTCTCTTGTCTAGACAACATATGTTTAAACAAGATAATGTGATAACATGATCTAGAGACTTTGTTGAGACTTTGATAAAATGGAAGTGTTGAATATATAGTGGTGACACATTTTATAAGTTAAAGTAGTAGCACGATAATCATGCAATATTATTCAAAAGATTTAACAAACTTGCTTAGCTCTCAATCCTAAGTGGGTTAACATAAATGATAGGATTTACAAAATGTTGATATAACATTTGTAAACAAAGTGATCTATACATATATGCAATGCAAAAGCAATTTCTCAACTTAGTGCAAGAGATCTACTAAGATCAATTGACGCATATACATGAACACTAATAAATAACGCACATGACGAACTTATGCTAATCAACAAAGAAGCTCAACTACAAATGAAATAAGCATATCAAATATTGATTAACAATATTAAGATGCAAAGTAGAACAAATAATCATTTAGCATAACACACATAGATACTACACTTTGTTTTGTGTATTAAATATAACAATGTATACATAGCTTATTTTATTTGTAATTAAGTTAGTTTTCTCACCATTAATAAGTTAGAAAATGCATTTTTTTCTAATGATAAAATACACCTACTTTCAAAAGTAAACCAACTAGAAGTGTCCGACTCGAAAGAAAAGGTTAAAATCAACTTTTTAAGCTAAAACAAAATTTTAGTTTTGGACACACTATGGCATTTTGATTATTTGACTAATTTAAAATTTGAATTAATACTTGAGACCTATTCCATTAGAAAGTACATTCAAAATTCTTCAATTTTGGATTTTGAATCATTGAAATCCGATGCACGGTGGATTTTCTACGAATTTTTGAAGTTTGACAAAAACTGAAAACCATACGGACAGATCTCATGGATGGATCCACTTTTGGTGGATCCGTGGATCACAAAAGAGGTGAAATTTTGGCAGATGCTTTTATTTCACTTTTAGACACATTATACCCTTTGTTTGGGATTCTTTAAAAGACCTTCAAGCTATTGTAATACTTTATATTTAACAACAAAACTTGTAAGTACTAAACAAAGAACTTTTCATATTATGTGTTACTTGATGGAAATTTGATACATGGACCGTACTCTATTTTAAAAACTATTTGTTTTGAAAACTAGAGTGACATGGCTCTGGTACCAATTGTGGAAACGTAGAGGAGGGGGGGTGAATACGTTTCCATTATAAATACCGAGTCCTACTTCGAGGTAGAACCAACCTAACGTCGCTTACACTTTATCCGGTACTAAGCTAAATACCGAGTCCTTCTTCGGGTATAACCAAACCCGTTATGCTTTCTGGCCTAACATAACAAACCTTGCGTTTTATAGACTAAACACATAAACCACCTAACATCTAGTTTGTTGTATAATGATTGATACATAAATATGTACAATGATGATCCAAGACATAATTGTCAATTAGATGTAAAAGCTTAATCTAAAACGTCAAGATCACTAAGCATGATGTTGTTGATGAAGATGGCAAGTCTTTTGTCTTGTTGTGATGGATATTCATATATGTAGGTATGTGGTGGATGATGATGGCAAGATCTCTAAGCTTGAGTGAATGGAGGATCATGTAGATTCATGCTTGCAACACATGAAAGTTAGAAGCATTATGATCATGGGTTAGTGGGGTTTGAAAGACATGAGAATGTGTGAGTAAAACTAGAGAGAAAATTAATTGAAAAGGTTTTCTAAATAAAAACAAGAGGTTGGTATTTATAGCAAACATTTGAAATTCAAAGCTGTCCCCAACGGTTAGCTCCGTGCGACCCACGGATCCACCATAGTCTGGATTCGTCTTTAGTTTTGGTGGATCCGTATGTGGAGTTGGGACAGTTTTTATCAATTTGTGATTAACCCCAAATCTTTCCAAAATCCTTAATTGTACTTTCTAGAAGGTTTACCATAAATGGCTAAACATGTTTGATTTGGTTAGATTATAAAAGATTTATTATTAAAAATGATTAGACAAGAATATTTAGTTTTGTCCTATTCACTAATTATTTTGTCTTATTATTTAATATGATTAATTAGTTGTTAAACAAAAGATTACTTATTTAAGTAGAATAAAATATTTAATGACTCTAAAAAGTATTTTAAACATTCTGAATGGTTTGTTAAATAGGTTGATCATAATGCAACTTAACAAACATATTCGTACCTTTTGTTGAAGCATGAGTAGACTCGAGACGTCGAGAGGTGTTGATGAATGTATGCGTTGATGAGTTGTGATCACACGTAACTTGCACATTTTATGTTATGCATTACAAGTTAATTGTTTGTCATTATTAAAACCAAAGGACTTGTTTAGTTTAAATATCGTAATATTTGCACTCACAAGGTTTGGGCTTATGATACAGCCGGACACTTCGAAGTTAGCATTTTATCCAAAGTTATCGAAAACAATGTGTTTGGTGTTCATAGTATGGGTGTTCATCGTAAGTGGAATTCTTAGATTCCTAAGAAAGTTAATGTTATGGTATGGAAGGCTTTTCTATATAAAATTGCAACACGTCCTAATCTTATGGCTCGTGGTGTTGCTCTTCCCTCTTTTAATTTCCCTTTTTGTGACTCGAAAACTGAGGCTATTGATCATGTTTTGATTCAATGCCATAGGGTTAGTGGAATTTAGAGAAAGGTGTGGATTTGGTGGAATCTTCCTCCCCCAATCTCATTTCTTTCGTTATCCATAGTTGGTGTTGCAAACGAGAGAGTTAATATCCAAGGTGATCTGAATATTATAAAAGTTGCGCATGAGGTTTTCCAAATTTCCATCTGGGCTATCTGTAATTTTTAAAACCCTGTCATCCATGCCCCGGGGGATGACATTAAAACTATCAAGAACGAAGACACTTTCTTGTATATCTAACGTTTGGCTAAGCTGTGGATGTTTGCTAGTATACGCTCGAATCAGAAGATGGACTGGAATTGTTGAGTTTCGAGACCCTTTGACTTATTCTCCTAATTTTGGTTTTTGGCTTTTGTATAGTCTTACTTTTGGGTTTGTCATTGGTTTGCCCTTTTGGTTTCTTTGTATAGCTTTTCTCGCGGTTTGTGAGGTCCCGTTTTTGGGTTCCTCTGTATATAAAATTTGCCTTTTAAAAAAACTCCTAATATGCAAGGAAATGTAAACTGGTGGGAACTTCGTATAGGTTAAAACGTGTTTTACTTAGGGTGCACTACTCCCTAGTTGTTCTACCTAATCTATCACGTTGTTACGCCCAAGCTAATGTAATGTGGAGTATTTCATATATTCAATTTTAGGTTGGTCAATCCCATTTCTGTGTGAGAGCCTAAGTGAACGACGCCTATCGGAATGTCAAGCTCACCCAATAGCAAACACACATAATATATACTCTCATAATCAATCACCTAAGACATATAATTAATTAGTCATGTTTTAATTGACGTTTAACTATGGTACAATATATAACTAGTTTTCAATTACCTAACGCACACACAACTAGCAAGAAACAATAAATTAAGTGTTACAACTAGGTTTCATGTATTAAGTAAACACTAATGAATTTAGCCAAACATGTTTATAATGAGGAAAGATATACACATAATCAAACAAGAAGAATAAATCTGAATTGAATGACTAATGATATAAATACTTAGCTCAATGATACATGTGAGTTCTTGGGGGTAAAAAGAGAATAACAAGCTCTGAAAAACAACTAGGGTTCAACTCTCAAGGGTTCCACAAATTTCAACACGAAATTATGAAATCAATGCGAAAATATATATATGAAATACATTTTGACGGCGTCAAGTGTTGCTTGTGACGTCGTTAGACTGCCGTTGATCTTTAGGGTTTTTCTCCACCACCTTACTTTGACGTCGTCAGGTTGTAGGTTGTGACGTCGTCACGTCGTCACTTGAGGGTGACACAGTCACGTAGGCCGTCGTAAGCTACTGAAGCGTCAAAGTGCATTTTATTTTTTCACTTTCTGGGCACATTCACTGAAGGCGTCAGGATGCCAGTCACGACCCTTATTCTTGTCTAATTTCTTCGTTTCTTCACCAAATCTAGCCCAAGTCACGTGTAGTTGTTGCATATGCTTCCCAAGTACCTAAAACACTAAAAGAATCAATTTAGGGCATAAAACGGACATTTTTGCATGATTAAAGGGCTAAATTGTCACGCCCCGTTAAAGCGGAAACACGAGGTGCGACGTATTAATAACATCGCAAAAGATGATAGATAAAACACCATACATGATTAAGATAAATGTAAAAGTTATCCCATTACAACCAAGTCAATTACGAGTTTTAAAGTACATTACAAAACATAAGTAGTTCTCCGAACATGAGATTTCCAATATACGACAATAGTTTTCCAAGACGACGACATTTTAAGCAAATGTCCAAATGCAAATGCACTACATTTCCACTTTTACTTGATCACCTGAAAAGCATAACAGCATACGGTCAACTATTGAAAATAGTTGGTGAGCTCACAGGAATATGTACACAAAATAGTTTCCAAAAGTAGACTTCAAAATAGTTTTCAATGTCAATCTAAAATTCCAAGACGGTTCAAGATGCCAAAATAAATCAAATCTCCAAAGACAGTTCCCGTTACCTAAAGTAAAGTAACACAATAAATCAATGTATGCTATAATGCTTAAGCGAGACCACTACTTAAACATATTTAGCCGTCTAGTCCCAATATCCAACAAGTTCCAATGTCTTAGTGTTGCACTAACACTTTTCTAGTACTATGAACCCTTGTGCGGAGAGTGAGGAGTGGCTAAGCTCCTAATAGCCCTATCCATAAGTACTAACATCTCAATCCTCTGAACAGTAAGGAAGTGAGCTAAAAGTAGTGAAGTGCGTTCTCACCTATAAACTAGCAATACATATCAAAATTTTCAAGTTCAAGACAAGTTCAATAGTTTTAAGCAAGTACACAAGTCCAAAATAAAGTCAATAAGTCAATAAGTCCAACAAGTTCAAAAATACCAAAGCGAGTTTATAAGTTCAAATAATTTCTAGAAGTACATAAAGAACGATTTAAATAATTTAAATATGACATATCATGCTTTCCACCCCAAAATAAGTAAAACGATAAAAAGAGGGACTGTGAGAAACTCACGTACATGCCAAGTTGCATAACAATGCAAGATTTAACGATTTCACAAAACAACGAATAGTTCATATAATAGTGCCAAATATTTCATTAGACAATCATGCTTTCCACCCAAAAACAGTAAAACATGTAAAAAGGAGGATGTGAGAAACTCACCATGTGAGTTACGACGAGAATACAAGTTCCAGCAAAAGTTTAAGTACACTAGGCAACCCAACGAACATGCAACCTTCTAGTAGAGACCTAAGGCAAGTAAATGTACTTATTAGGTCCTATACGATATGCTCGGACACATTTTATAGCCTATTAGTTGTGTCAATGTTTAGTTTGTTACTAAAAGTCGTTTTTCACAATGTACTCAAAATATCAAATCTGTCCTGAAAACTCGGCCACTTCGAGTACCCGTTTGACTAAGTAAACATTTTTTCTGGTTAAAATCCTTAACATACAATTTAATACCATAAGTATAGAGTGTCCATGAATTTTTGTAGATTTTTCCTATGACTTTAACCTAGCCAAATGGCTCATACAAATTCTAGACTCAGTTGTGGACACTTTTACAAATCATGTATGGCAGAGGGTCTAGATCTTTAAATCTTGACCCAGGTTTCTTGTAGACTTTAGTATACATGTAGAAGGTATTCCAGACCATTTTCAAGGTTTTTCAAGTTACCGATAATGAGATATGACTCAAACAACATGGCACACTAAATCTGTCCAAAATAGTCCCTTAGACAACATGTTTTCTTTTGGTTTAAAATGTGACCAAATGAAAGACTATGATAGCCAAACCTCTGGGATTTTAAAGATGGCATATTAAATGAAGTTTGAGAGGTGATTTGGGTAATTTTATAAAAATATAATCAAGTTATACTCTTTTTAGTGGAGACAAAAATCTGCACATGATACAAAATCAGAATTTACTCTTTACTAATTCCCAATCATATGCATCCATATACGAAGTTATTCACATGAGGCCAAAATATTCATAAATTATATGAATATAATTTTTCCCTTCATCACAATCATAATCCCACAAACACATCTCCAAACATCACCACGACTCGAACATAATTAAATAAATGGATCTCAGATTTATTTTCGTATCATACAATTAAATCAAGACCCTTAAAAGATCAAGAACACAAAAAAAATCTCATCATAGATCTATGTAGGTTAACAAACCCTTTTAATATTCGAATTTCAAGAAAAACTTGTAACAATTGTGTTATAAGTCCTTTTTTGTTTCGATTGGAACTCACAAAAACCTACCCGAGACTCACATGGATCTTGAAGCTTAGAGTCTCAGCCGCATTGATAAAGGTTCTTTGTGATTCATTGGTATTTGAGAAGTGGTCGATCTCATAAATTTTGAAGATGTGTGTGAATCGATTGAGATATAAGGTTGGAGAGGTTTGTATATGGAAGAGATGGAACAGATCTGTCATTTTCCTTTGACTGATAGAAAGATGGTTAGATGGTGGCGTTAGATTTTAAGATTAGGGTTTGTGGTATAATTGTGAGGTAAATTAGGGTTAGTAACTCTTTTATATCCCCTAATATCTGGTTTCTTCTCTTGCTGGAACCGGGTTCCATCAAACTTATTTTTGGACCAAGTCTTAGTTTGTTGGAGTGGACCGGGTATAAATGAAACAATTGGGCTGGTGGTTTTTATAACATGTATTGGACTGGTGATGTTAACAGGCCTAGTATAAATGTGCAGCGTGGGCCAATTTATTTATTAAATAGGCCGGTTTATAGAATTAAAATCATGGGCCTAAGTGTTATTGAATGGGCCAAATTTCACATGGGTGATGGGCTGAGTTAGTTATATTAGGCCGAAAATGATTATTTAGTTTTAGGCTAATATTATTTGGATTAGGTCGGGTACAAAAATGCTATCACGACAAGTTTAATTAGACAAATGTGGATCCGTTGACGACATTCAAACACAACATTTGTCTAGTTTAACGACATTCACGAACAACAACACAACAAACATGATACATAACACTAAAAACGATCCGAATAAGATTCACTTAAACATCAAAACGGCTATGGAATTTGGATTCAAATGTCAAGTGATCACGGAGTTTATTTGGTATCCCTTATTTGAGTTTGAAGTGGGTTTCACGGAGGCGTCTACTTATTTCATCATCGAGACTTCCTTATATTTTCTACCCCTTTTCCTTAAACCCAATCTATCGATTGATGACTTGCTTGAACGTATACAGTTATGATTGAGACTTGAATTATCTAGTTACCAGAAGTCAAGGGGCGGTTGGGTAAAAGACCTGGCATAAACTATTCACTTAAAGGAGTTACATTGTGTATCAGATCACACGCAGAAGCGATAGTGGATAATTTCAGAGGTGATGTACTAAATTATACTTTTGATGTTGGGTATATGATATTAGAGGCTTTCCTCTGACACCGTTCTTCAATTACAAAAAGTGACAAGCTTAAGTAACAAATTTGGGGATTCTACTTCATTTTCAGTTTGGTATATCGGGTTTACTCATAAGTGGTTCTCAGCATTAGCCGACAGAATACGAGGTTGGTAAGTTAGCCAGAGAGTATAAGGTTGAGATGTGATCAGCAACTCTCACGGGATATTTAAAGCTACTGAACGTTCAATGGATACTTCATAGTTCTCAGCTAAATCTTTTCAAAGTTCTTTATGTCTTTTCATAACTTTTCTGATTGTTGCTTATGACAAGAACTTCTCGTGTATATGGGCGTACACGTCAATGATGCTTCAAGAGTTTTGTAAAACATCATGGGGAATAACAGTATACTTTGATACTTTGATGCTATCAGGTCAACTTCCAGGGGGAAGTAGTTTATACTACTTCACTTAGTATGGTTTGTGAAGTATTCTGCATGCGTGAGAAGAATTGTTGCTGATCTCTTGCATGTTCCCCCGAACGGATAATCATCAAGACCAAATGTCATGATACAGTATAGAAGCAGTATTAGTTGGTGTGGTTGACTGTTTCTTCTACAAAATTCCGCTGTGCACTTTAAATGTCAATGTTAGAAGATCATTCAAGCTACATCAAAGTCTCAGAATCTGCTCAAGATACGGATGTTGGTTTGGGGGGAAGCTGATTCAGAAACTTCGCCAAAAAGGAGTCTATGAAGAAAGCTTTTAAAGACATGCTGCATGAATTGGGGGGAAGTTAATCCAACTCATGCATACTACAATGGTTCCAGAACAAGTCAAGACAAAGAAGATCCAAGCTGGAGTACAAGTATCAAGATAGAGACAAAGAAGTATAGTCAGCATTAGAAGCGCCTTGGATGCCACTTTATTTTGTTGTATTTGTACTTGATAGGAACATTGCAAGTAATTCCGTATGCCCACATATTGGGGGAAGATTGTTAGCCTTTAAATATGTCGGCTAATACGGAATTACATTAGTTTATATTGGTCGGACACGTAGGGACTAGAAATGTCAAGTGTAGTAAGTAGATCTTGTTCAGGGCTATATATATCCCCTCCATACTTCCATGGAGGGGTGATGATTCATTTCACTTATATAGGTGTGTGTTTCTCTCTCTAGAAAACACACATCTTCCCTTTCTCCCACCTCAGCTGGCTAATTGTAGAATTTAATCTATATGGACCTGCGAAGAATGACACCGCGCGCCCCCGCTCCAATCGACACTCACACACGATGAATATGTCGGCAACCTCAGATGTCCCTCTCCCCTGCGTTCTCTTAGTGGCGACAGCATTGATATTGGAAAAGAACACACATCACCGCTAAGAGTCCCCTCTGCTCCGCTCACTATGTTTGTCTCTGTTTTGGTTTCATAATTGCGCGGACCAAAATGACAAGACTATGATAGCACAAACTCTGTGATTTAAACGATGGCTATTACTGAAATTTGAGAGGTGATTTGGGTAATTTTATAAAAATATAATCAAGTTATACTCTTTTTAGTGGAGACAAAAATCTGCACATGATACAAAATCAGAATTTACTCTTTACTAATTCCCAATCATATGCATCCATATACGAAGTTATTCACATGAGGCCAAAATATTCATAAATTATATGAATATACTCAACTCTTAGAGTTGGTATTGTACAAAAAGAATAAAGTAAAAATATTCTATGAATTTTTAAAGATTGCATGTCAAATCTGTCCACAAAGTTACTTTTCTACGCACTGATCTTGCATGCCCATTTTGAAAATGCTAGACCCTTCCTCTGAAATTGAGCCAAACTAATAAGTTGTAGATAACTCTTTTATGTACGCTTTAAAAAAAGATCAAGCCATAACTCCAAACATTGAGCAAGTTATGGCCGTTTTAGTGAGACTACAATTTCAATTAGTAAGCTTTTTCAGATTTTAACCACCTTTTGCATGCAAAATTTCTTACACCAAATCTAAAAATGACCCAACCAAGTATGAATACCATTTCAAACACCATTTTAGAGTTTAAAAACGTCTTCACATCCATTTTAACTTATAGATTGAGTGTTCATAATGAAAAGTGTAAGAAAAATGTACAAAACTTGAGTTTTGAAGAATCTTGGTGCAAGATGAACACAAGTAGTCTTGCATCAAGGTTTTTACCTTAAAAATTGTATGATATGAGAAAAATAATTTGAGTGCCGAGCTAGATGATATTCTTGATTGTTTCCTTCTAAAGCTTTCTTGATTAAACTCTTTGTATACAAGTATCTGAATTACCCTTTTTGAGTAGTTTCTTGAGCTTTCTTGAAAATTTATCAATGGTGATGGTGGCTGTGTGGTGTTGCCTTCCCAACAAGAGGAAGAGAGGGAAAGATGAGAGCAAATTTCTAAAGAGAAGTTTGAGATTAGTGAGTGTTTTGCATGTATGAAATGAGAGAGGTACTTGATGTGTAAGTAAAAGTATAGATGTGATATGTGGTAAGTATAAAAAGTGGAAGCAACCAAATTGTATGGGTTGTGTGGCTGGTGTGGTCGGCTAAGACAAGGGGGGAGGGGGGATGTGTGTATATTTTATTTTGTCAAAATCTCATGTATAAGTATTTTGTGTATAACGTTTAAGTTAAATGTGATACAGTGCAAGTATTAAGTAAATACGTAAAGTAACGTAAAAACGTAACTTTTAAAAATAATTTTGCAAGTTAGTTAAAATACGCAATTGTTACATAAATGACCCCTAAAAATGTATGAAATTACGCCTCATAAGTTCCTTTATAAATACATAACATCCCATACATGCAAAAATGGGATCACACTCTCACACATTTTACACGCACCGTTTATAAATACACACACTTATTATGGTTTGTCGGAGTGTTACCCACGCTTCTTGATTCTTAATTATTCTTTAGGTCCTTACTTTCTATACGGGAAAGCGAACAACACAACAATTCTCAAACATCTCTTAATAAGGTTTTACCTACCTTTCGTAAAAAATTAGAATGTTCTAAGATTATATGCCTTTGTTGGTTCGGTTTTTTTATGCTAAAACCAAACCGAACGGTAAACTTGGTTTTTTCAAAATACAAAAATCGAACTTTTCAATATATTTGGGTTTTGATTTCTCGACTTATCTCGGTTTTCTGCACCCACGTCGCTATGAAAACAAAAAGAGCTATTTTAAGACAAACTAAAGTAAATTTACGAGTTTGCTAAAAATAGCCTCGGCACTTGACTCACACCCAATCTCTCTCTCTCTCTAAACACCAAAATCAAATCCCTAAAAACCAATGCCCATGACATCCAACCGGCGGTGAACATTCCGGCGCGTGAGAGATGTATAAGAATCAGTTACAAGAACTTGCACAAAGAAGCTGTTTTAATCTACCTTCCTACACGTGCGTGAGAGAAGGTCCAGATCACGCGCCTAGGTTTAAAGCCACCGTTAATTTTAATGGTGAGAGTTATGAGAGTCCCAATTATTGTACGACTTTAAGACAAGCTGAACATTCGGCTGCTGAGGTGGCGCTGTTAAAGCTTCAAGGCTCTTCTAATTCTCTTGCTGCTAGAATCTTGGTCGGTCTTTTTTTTTATATGAAATTGATGCTTTTAGTGATTGTTTTGTTAGGGGGTGTCTGGATTAGCTTATTTAGTCAGCTTATTTTGGTTTTGGAAAAGTCAATAAGGTCGCTTTTTAGAGCTTATAAACACGAGGTTATTGGCTTAAGCCATTAAGATCATAAGCTCAAGAAAGTGACCTTGTTGACTTTTTCAAAATCTCATAAGCTGACTAAATAAGCTAATCCAAACACCCCCTTAGTATAAGAAACTGTTTAAGTTTATTTACGGGTTGATGAGCTTACCCAACTCGGTTATATTTCATAAGCCTATTTTTCGGGTTTCTAAACTTATTTTTTATCTTTATATAGAAAGCTCATAAGCCGGAAAATATGAGCTTATGAAATATAAGACAGAGTCAAATAAGATCATAAGCCTATATATTAAGCTTAAACAGTTGATTTTTATATTAAGGCTGTGAAAATTTGATTTTGTTCATGTTTTTGGTTAGGGATAGTTAGAAAAAGAGGGCAACTTAGATACTTTCTGGACTTACTATCCCTTTTGGTTAATGATGTTATGGTTGATACTGAGATAAGGGTTAGAGGTTTATATAATATGAGTATATAGAATTTAAACCTTAAAAATGAAAATGCCGTGTTTTGCATATTTTTGTAAGTGGTGAAGTGGTTTCTTTCATAATCAAAGAGGCGGTCAATCATATTCTAAGCACGAACTTCATGCACAAAATTGCAACCTTAAACCTCCTAGGGGATCTGTATTACATAGAACAACATACTATGTTACCATTTTCTATGTTTCTTTATCACCTGTCCATCTTTTAGATGGTCTGTGATTGTAATGCGATTCAACTCTTGAGGAAGTGATTGCATCTCTGAAAAGTGTTGGGACGGTGGTTTTGATAGAGTGTAGTATTGACCAAGTAGAACTACACCGACTCAATGCAACTAAAGTAAGCATAGTGAAAGGTTGAGTAATTTCTCTTGTGTAGGATCTGGACTGGTGTTGCGTAGTGATCTTAGTTTTTTAATGGGTAGTAGAAGTTAGTTTATATGCACCTGTGTGAGGCTGCTAAGTTGCCTCAGGTTGTATGGAGGGTGTATCCATAAAATGTCCCAAATGATTCTGATGTATCAGAGGAATTCGGTTCATAATTCATAGTTTATGGGTAATGCTGTCTTCTTTTGAGTCTTGATTGTATTAGAGATGGGATATAATGTTCTGTTTCTTCACATAGGTTTGATTAATTCTTCCAGTTCATGGTTGGCTCTTAAGTGTATTGAAGATACGGCCTTGTGGATTGGTATATACTTGGATGTTACATGGTTGTTTTTGAGCAGGAATTAGAAAGAGGTAAACTAGTCCTTTGTCAATAGGCAATCTTATATATCTGAAAACTGAAGTTAGAAAGAGGTAAAGTACATAACAACATGATGAGAAATAAATAAGTTAACCAAAGCTTGAGAGAAAGCGATGTCGATGACTGAAATAAATAAGGGTAGAAATGAAGAAACTATTCACATCTTCAGCTCACGAAGAGTGTTCCAGTTGAGATATCATTACAAGTTTGCTGAAGTTCAACACAAAAGAAAAGGCTGAATTATGCTTCTAGTTCACAATTAAAATTTTGTCTTTTCTTGCTTTAGTTATGGCATGACCGGCATCTGAATTCTGAAGTATAATTAATTATTTTTACTATAGCCTTTCAAAAAAAATATTATTTTTACTATATGTGTAATCTTCTTGGATAGAGATAGTACAGGTATATTCCTTTTGTAGATTGAAGAATGAATCACCTGTTATGGATTTGCGCTAAAGGGATTACAATGTGGCTTTTGACTCCATCACTAAAATCA
This sequence comes from Tanacetum coccineum, assembly GCA_026074375.1. Classification (NCBI taxonomy): domain Eukaryota; kingdom Viridiplantae; phylum Streptophyta; class Magnoliopsida; order Asterales; family Asteraceae; genus Tanacetum; species Tanacetum coccineum. The sequence continues at coordinate 2,441 of BQNB010111404.1, read as the reverse complement.
TGTTATGACATACAACACCGCAAATAGTAGGTCAAGTAAAACTGAAAACATATGTATGTTGCTAGTCATGGCTGCCCTGCTCCTGCCCACCATTGAGTTTCAGTTATGCGAGTCTGTTAACATGATAACATGCATGTGGTTTCTAATTGCAAGTTATACACAAGCTTGATTCTCATTTTTATGTTATTCTGTCCCACTTTTTCCCTATTTCATGATAATCATTATACTCTTGTCCAGTTGTCCATATAATGGTAAACGGTCTGATGCTGTGAGAAATGGATCTGTAGATAAACCCTGAGAGACGGTCTCACGCAGCATCACTCACTCGACTTTATCCTAGTGCATTTTAAGTTGTACAGTATGCATTGCTATCTCAGGCACCACGCTTACCCTGCTTATTTTTTTAATTGACAGGATGAGACAGGGGTGTACAAGAACCTTTTACAGGAGGTTTCTCAAAGAGTAGGGGCATCTTTACCAACATACACAACTTTTAGGTCGGGGCTTGGGCATTTGCCTGTTTTCACATGCACTGTAGAGTTGGCTGGCTGTATATTTACGGGTGAACCAGCCAAAAATAAGAAACAAGCTGAAAAGAATGCTGCCATGTCAGCTTGGTCATCTCTAAAACTTTGTAAGTCATGCAATTTTTATTGTTGTCTGGTGCAGCAGCATTTCTTGTTTGGCTTTGTATTCTTCTGGTGCATTAGTCTTGATGTTGTTTGAATGAAGTTAAGCACTTAAGCCCCAAAACTTGAAAATTGTTTAATAAAACAAAAGAGGGTATGTTCAGGTTTGGGTGGGGTGGGGTGAGTTGTTTCCGTAATCCTTGAGCTTTCACAATAAAAAATCCATGGGCGAATTAGGACCTTTGTGTCCCTCGACTAATTTTGTTTCGCCTGTTTGACTCGTTAGAGATCAAAGCACCATAAGTTCTCATATTCCCATGCGTATGTATTTTATCCTTTCATGTAAACTATGGAGAAACATTAATGACACTTGTCATCTTATTTGTTCAGTAACACAGCAAACAGAAAGTTATCGTTTGCAACAATGGAAACTACTGTAGGAAAACAAAGACATGTTATGTGGCCGTGCTTTACAGATATTCAGGTTAAAGGCAAAAGAATGGCGATTAGTACCCTTTTCCCATCCGTTTTCAGTGCGCAAAACCTAAAACACTAAAATATAACAACTTGCCTGGGCAACCTCCGCAATCCACATCAAAAATTCTTCCTTTATATTTTATTGTCCTAAAAATGGTCTGAGTAGGCATCACCAAAGTGCTGCCCAAACATGCTTAAACACACCTCAAACTCATAGGACCACAACCAATGAACCATCCTCAGCCACAACCTCTGCTCAATCAGCGGTGCACAAGTTTCCAGCGGTCGGAGCTGCACCATATATCCCTGTTCGGCACTTTAGGGCTCACCATGGAATTGCTCCACCAGTCACAATACGCAACTCGATTCCTGTTTTCTCTGCTCCTCCCCTCCCTCAACCTCGTAATATGGTGTGTTAGGCCCCGCCTAACCACCTTCCTCCACAGTTTGGGAGGCCGCAACCCATGTGTGGTAATGTAGCACCTCCTGTCACCATTAGACAGGCAGTTGCTGTTTTTTCTGCTCCCGCAGCTCCTACCAAGCCAGCAACAAGCTCCATCATGCCACCAATTGAGGCGATTCCTGAGGACTCTAAATCTCCAATCAAGCTGCCGTTACCAACAGAAGACAAAGTGAGTAATGTGCCCACAAAGTTCTCCAAAGATGGAAGATGAAGAGGCCATAGAATTGGTAGAAGAATATGGAATGTTTTTCGCGTTTTTCAGTTTATGAGTTAACTACATTTTTGGTCCTTGTGGTTTATCGGGTATAACGATTTTGGTCTAATAGTTTAAAATGTAACGGATCATGTCCTGATTTGGATGACTCGTAATAATTTTGGTCCATTTTTCGTTGACTATTAGTTTGACTTGTTAAAAAAACATAAAATGACTAAAACACCCTCGGATAATGATGTGCAGTTAGGGGTGAGCAAAACGGACCGCGGACCGGACCGAGAACCGGACCGGACATATTCCGGCCCGAACCGGACCGAACCTATTTCGGTTCGGTCCTCGGTCCATCCTTTTCCTTATTTTTGGTCTTCGGTCCGGTTCGATCTTACGAAAAACGGCAATTATGCCTTGCTAGACCGGACCGGACCGAAGACCGAACCGGACCGGACCATTTCGGTCTGGTGTTTTGACCAAACTCGGTTTCGGTCCGGTTCGTGCTTTGTCGGTCCGGTTCGGTTTTCGGACCGTGAGCACCCCTATGTGCAGTGACTAAAATACCCTATCTTTCAATATTATTATTATTATTATTATTATTATTATTATCATTATTATTATTATTATTATTATTTATTATTATAAACATCACTTCATTAGAATAATA
>BQNB010111403.1:2521-22355 GCA_026074375.1 Tanacetum coccineum | reverse complement strand
CCCAAAAAAAACTAAACCGAGTATTGTATCTCTTCGCAAGATGTGAGAATGAGTATGGAAATCAACCAAGTAAGTGCGTTTGTAAACATGTATGCAAACGAGTTGTAAATGAGCACGTAGCGAGTTTAAATCAAACACGTAATTGAATTTGTAACAAGCATGTTCTCACCCCAAAAATAAAAGTAAAACATGTAAAACGTGGGGCTATGAAACTCACCTCGATGATGTAGAGCGATTGACAGATAGACATCTAGTATGCGCAACACAAACGGAAGACGAAGCGGCTCGATCAAGAAGTTGCAACTAATCTTAACGGCTAAGACCCACTAGCCTAGAATAATGTATTTGGATTTCCCGATGAATGGTAACATCAACGCGACGCGTTGATAAAGATTTAGATTTAAAGTTGTAATAGTTTGATGGTTGGTTAAATAAATAATTTGAAAAGTAACGCAACGTGTGTAATATATACTTTATATATTACATATAAAAATAAACCCTTATATAACTCGTACCGTGAGTTATATAACAAATAAAAACAATCCGAAGATTAATGTGACATATATAAGGCTTTGCAAGTATTATATAATAAGTGTGAGTAAATGATTAAACCAATTAGTTTGACCCGTTTTTGAAATCACCACTTAATTGAATAAAAATTTCTTATGTAAACGTAATCGTACGTTTTAAGATTACCAATTAAATTAAACGATTTTTGTAAAGCTTTTACAATAATTATTATGTTATCTTTTAGCTGACAATTATAAAATATAAAATGATATTTTATAAACTTATATTTCGTTTCCTCGACGGGTCGTGGTTAAAATTGTTGTCTCGTTTGTAAAAGGATCGTTTTCGTTTGTTTATCGGGTCATCGTATAATAACAAGTTTAAAAATCTTAAAACCATATAACTTCGTCCTTTTTATTAGGTTTAAAATAATAAAAGTTTAGTAAAACATTACTAAATATAGAAATTTTATAATAATTTCGTCATGACTTTTCCGTTTGTAAAACGATTCCCATATTCATAAAATCTCAACGTTTTTCCCTTAATCAATATATGTTGCACTTATTAGCGTGTTAATATTTCAAGCACCCGCGTGTTTTAAATATACTATTTATATATATTTATAACTAAACAAATTAATAAATATCATATTTATTTAACCATTAACCACCATTTTAATTCCGATTTATAATTTATAAAGTCTCGTGTTATATTTATTAGTCAAGTGTATAAACCAAACGAACCCTAATATGCCAAACGCGCCCTTGTGGCGTTTTAACTAAACCAAACGCACCCATTTCTGTGATAAACACAAACCGAACGCACCCTCGTTCGGGTTCACATAAACCAAATGCACCCGGTTTGTTTTCTAATAAGCTATACGCACCCTAATTCAACTTACCAAACCAACCGCCCCCTTTTCGGGGCGTGACTACAAACCGAACGCAACCCTTGGCTGCGAAATACAAAACCAACCGCACCCCTACGGTGGCTGTGACCACACCAGACGCATCCTTGCTGGTGCAATTATACCAACCAACACACCCTCGTTGGCTTCCATAAACCCACAACAAACGCACCCTTTTCGGGTAGTGGTTGACCCACGAAAAACGCACCCTGAAACCTAGAAAAACCACAAACCAAACGCACACTAACTGGTGCAAAACAAAACCACTTGCACCCTAATCTGGTGTAAAACAGAACCATACGCACCCTGTTGATATGGTGGCTATCTCGGTGGGAGAAGGTGGCGAGGGTGATGGTACCGTAGAGATGGAGGTGGTGGCGGGGAGTTGGTGTTATCGAGGTAGGGTTGGTGGTGGTTTGTGTATGGTGGTGATGATGATGTTGGTGCGTGGCAGCCGTGGTTGACAGCGATGGTTGTGTCGATGGTGGTTGTTAGGGTGGCCGGAGCCTTGGCCGAAAAAGACGAAGGGGCTGAGATGGTGGCGGTGATGTTGCTGACATCGGAGTGGAGGTGGGGGAATGACGAGGGTGGTGGTGTATGGCGTGGTGGTGGCGCGTGGAGGAGAGTGATGGTGGGGATCAGGTAGATCCGGTGGTGGGGATCGATTTTGGTATCGGCCGAAAAAGTCCGCCGGAAAAGTTTTCCGGCGGCGGCAATGGTGGCCGGCGGTGGGGAGAGAGATGAGAGTAGTATGTGTGTGTTTATATTTGTAAAATGAAATAAAAATGATATAAAAGTTTTATTTATATTAAAACTTTTTAAAGTAAGTGACAAGTCTCAATAGTTTTGGGTGAATTATGTAAAAAATTTAATATAGTTTTGACACTTATCGGTTCGGGACTCGTTTGAGCGACTTAACGGACGATTTAAAATACGAAACTTGCGCCATTGTGTTCCAAATCATTTTTCCGATAAAAATGAGTATTTATTTGATAGTATTTCATAAATATTTTCATAACATTTATAAAAATATTCGTTATTTATTTGGTGAACCGGTTACGTCTCATCCGAAAGTAAAACTAGAAATAAACTTTTAACCCGCATATTCGCGTTATCAACAAACGTTTTCGAATAAAATGATGACTAATTTATTAAATATTTTTATTTAATAAAAAGTGTCAATTAAATATAACATAATTATTTTCTCGTTTCTAAATCTTGCGAGGGCATTTCAGTCACTTTCTGACTGTTTTCGGGTCTCGGTCAAAACTGAAAAGTCGTCAGGAATGTCGTTTTACATCAAATTGCTTTAGAGTCCGAATAATGAAAGCGTGATTTAGCTGCTCGTTTTTAATAAATTTGATTAAAATAACATATATTTTCTCGTTTCCACGTCAAATAAATTAAATTAAATTTGCAAGTGAGAAATGTGTAATAATAAGTATGGTTTATTATTTAAATATTTTTCAAAAATTTACCGGCTACGCGGTAATCGCTTTTATGTGACCGTGCAAAGTCAAAAGTCAAAAAGTCAAGTCAGACCCGAAAAGTCAAAGGGTAAAATAATCATTTAAAAATCCGAAAATTCCCAGTTGTTACATAGGGTGTATGAGGTTTTGTTTTATTAATAAAACCTAGTTCACCCAGTAATTCATAGTAATCGAATTTTTTTTCTTTTTTTTATGCATTTGATGTAGATAGCTTAGTGGTTCTTCTAGTTTTATTTTAGTTTCTTTAGAAATGACACCTGCAAATGATTCTTCCAAAGAACCATCGTTTGGAATCAACACCGTGCTTAAATCTATTTGAGTATGAGAAACGAAAATCTGGAGTTTCCTAGCAACTTTTGCAATGTCATACATAACATTAGTATGATAATCATTCTTAATTTGTTTCATACTTGATAATGCGTAGTTTGGTGGCAACATGTAGTAAAGAGTATTGAATTGTCTTGGTATTTTCCATTTTAGATAGCTAACCATATCTTCAAAACCCATTTGTGGAACGTAAATATTCAGTAATGAACCATGTTGGTAGGTTAGGGGGTTAAGTTTAAATTCTCCGTTGTGGTTTACATCGAACTCGAAAGTAGTATTTGATGAAGTCAGCATCTTTGGAATGTAAGAAATGTTAATTGAAATGAATTTGTTGAAAATATGGAGTTGTATACTGGTATATATATAATAATTGCGAATGGTAAAGTTGAACCCATCATATTGTTTTTTAAATATATCAATTTTTTATTGTTACACACTAGAACAAGGACATTACATGCTACAAACAATTATTAAAAATTGTTTCTTAGTAACTAGTCAAATAACTTTTTTGCACAAGAGGGTTTTCCTTGATTCTCCCTTTTGTTTGTCTCATCACGGAACAGCTCTGCAACGACGAGTGGGGATAGCTCCACCCGAGACACGTACACATGTAGGCTGTTATGATGAGTATACATGAGTATCGTGTCCCGCTCTTGTATAGCATCTTCGAATGGTACAAGACCTGAATCAAGACTACAATTACGTTTCTTTATATAAAGAAACGTTGGGGAGTTTTTATCGTAACCCACATAGTTGGTTAAAATTAATTTAACTTGATTTGCTGAGAAGGTGTCGATATCTACCGGATCTATGGTAGCAATCAGCTCATCAACAAATTCTCTATGAGGTGGACTAGTGAACCTTCCATAATGGTGTAGTAGGACCTTAAATGTCATTGTTTGAAAATAAATTGAATTAATGAATTAGTTTAATGTTGTTGTTGAAGTTGAACCACAATGTATGTGGTTTATATAGTGTTCACTGTTTTTAAATGATGACAATAAATGGCGTTTAATGCTAAGTGATGCATCTAGTGTCAGTGACTTGTCAAGTCAAGTATGTATTTCTAGTGATTGTGTTGTCCAATATAACATTGGTTTGTCATATATATATGATAAATCGCGTACAATGCTACGTGATCCACTTAGTGTCAGGGACTTGTCAAGTCAATGTTTCTATTATGTGATTTACCTGTCCAACTTTTCATTGATTTGTCAAATTCATGCCATAAATTGTCTACAATAATAATTTGTATACTGGTGTCTGTGACATGTCTAGTCATTGGTTTGTCATAAACATGTTTGTAGTTACTGTTCAATTTGTATAAATTGCAGTAGATATTATTGTCATTACCCCTTTAATTGTGTTGTTTACAATATTTATAGATACAATGTTTAATTAGTAATGCAGTGTTTATTGTACATACATAAATAGTTTAATTGAAATACAAATATATTACATCATTAAAATGACACATTAAAATTTTACAACAAACCAACAGAAAGCATAATAACATAATCATCTAGATGTTGCGCATCATACTGCTGAGAGTTGTATTGTTCATACATTTGAGATGATTCTGTGTCATGTCCATTGTATGGTTGAGAGGTGTTTGCGAAATGTTGGTCGTAGGGTTGCGATGGGTATGGTGTTTCACAGTAAGGTTGTGATGGGTATGTGGTGTCAGCGTATTGTTGTGATGTGTAATGGTTAATATTATGGAAAGTGTTGTCATACTATTGAGTTGGGTTGTTGAAAGATGGATGGTTGTTTTGTGTAAATTGTTGATCATTGTGTGTACGTATGTTGACAGGCGGTTGAACGACAAAGGGTTGACCGCATTGATCACGTATGTGTCCCGTTTGTGTGCATCTAGTACAACGTATAATTCTTGGCTCCTCTCCTTGAGATTGTATACGGTTTGTATTTTAGGACGTCCAGGTTGTGGGTTGTCCATGCGAGGAGGAATAGCTTTTTGAATATTCTCTAGAAATTTCCATTGTTGCATATTTCCAAAGGAATGAATTGACTCAGAATAAGTGGCTTGATATTTTGGTTTTTTAAACCAATCTGCCACATAATGGACACAATCCGTCAAACCCAAAAAACCGTGTTATAGCTATTACGTGACCACACGGAAGCCCTGAAAGTTTCCATTTACGACATCCACAAATGCCTGTTTGTAAGTTGACTTCACGAATGTACTGACCGTCAGAAACTTCGTATTGATATACGTTAACACCTTTAACAACCCATGTCGCACTTTTCATCTTTTTTTGCCACTTTGTTTCCTGCCCAATATGTTATTTCGTACGTCATATTTGCTACAATAGTAGATAAACAAGAATGAATATAGAAGTTGTTATCAACGAAAAAATAGTTGTATATTATGTTTTCAAAGAATAATACCTGCCAGTTGTCGACGTTTATAGTACCATTCTTGCACCATCGCACGGTACGTCTCCGCTAACTTTAACACGGGCTCTTTTCTATATATTACACTACAAGCATTGACAGACTCCACACTATTTGATGTCATATAATTGTAACGCACTAGAGGGCAATGCGCTCGTGACCATCTTTGAGGACCAGCTCTACAAAGCTTTTCATGTGCATCAGGCTGAACAGTTTGTAGTGTGTTCATGTTCGTTGCATAGTCTTCTCGTGTATATGCCATGCATATTTTCCAGAATAAACCTTTTCTTTTTTGTTTTTCAATCCTAGGTTCATCATAAGATGACGACAACATACAGCATGAAAGGCTAAAGGGAATTCTTTTTCTACTGCCAAAGCTATAGCAGCATGCCTATCAGATATGAATAGCAAATTGGGATTATCACCAATGCATTCTTTGAGTACGGACATCCACCATGACCAACATGGACCTGTTTCCCCTTTGCATATACCAAATGCAATTGGCACAATCTGATTGTTTCCATCCATGGCCACAGCTACCAGATTTGTTCCCTTGTATAGACCCTTTAAATGTGCAGCATCGTCTGTTTTGATACGTGTTACTGTCCCTTTATTTTTTTTCTAGGTTATAACAATAATACGGGAGCATTTCAAATGCTTCGTAAGAATTATATTATTTAGATTTGTGGGGGGCAACACTACCGAAGCACCAATGGCAATGAATAACATCTCGAAAACTCCGTTATCGTCTATTTTGATACGTGTTACTGTCCCTTGATTTTTTTTCTAGGTTATAACAATAATACAGGAGCATTTTAAATGCTTCGTATGGTGAACCCCTCACCTGTTGTATACCGTAGTGCTTCCCTTTCATTGCTTGTTGGTAAGAAATATGTATTTTATATTCTGATAGAATATCTTGTTGTATATCTTTCCCTCTTAAAACCCGTGACCTATCTTGTAATTTTGGAGTAAGAAGGTGACCAATTACTTTTTTGTTTGCATTTCTATGGTTGGGATATGTTTGAGTCTTGGAACAAGTGTGAACATCATTAAGATATGTAATGTAATATTTCTTTGTATGATCCCACAGGGTAGCCCGGAGATACCAATCACATTCATTAAAATGATAGCATTTTAAGTAACATCTTTCCGGGGCTGATCTGTCTGTTACAAATTGGAAACCTTCGCTTAAAGCTTTCAACCTAACAGCCATGATCAAAGATTCTTTGTTGTCAAAAATCTTACCCTTTTCAACTTCTGATTGTTGACTATACTGATTTGAAATATTTGGTTTTGCCTTGTAAACTGTTGCCCGAAATTAGGCTCAAATGACATGAACTTTTGCCATTTATAGATTTTGTCTTGGGGGTTTTCATTAACCACATCATCTGTGTTATATTCGTTTGATCTAAAGTCAAATGAGGATTCAGGATTTGAAAAATGTGGCTCATTTTGCAAGTGTAGGGAGTCGTTGCTATGAGCGGATCTTGTCTCCTTTTCTTATCAAACCGCCATTAAGAACAATAATATTATAAGCAAACCACCACGAAGAACACTAGGAAATAGAGAGAGTTGATTTCTAGAGAGAGAAAGAAGAGAGAGAGAGTTGAGAGAGAAAGGAGATAATTAAAATATTATAAATGAAATCAACTACTATGTGTGTGTACCTTTTCCAAAGTGGAAAAGGTATATATATACCCCGACACTTAAAGTGACGTTCGGGATATTTGACTAGGATCCGGGCTTGGGTTTTGCTTGGGATTAAACCCGAAACATATACAATATTAGATTAACTATCGAGCCCGATTTCCTATACTTTCCTATTACAACGTTAACTAATTGATTGACCGAGACTAAAATACATAATGGACGAACTTCATGTCCGACTCAATATTTTGAGGCTAACAGGATGTTATGGATACATATTCGTTTCAAGAATTATATATCTATATTAAAAAATGTAGATCCCGCAAAGTTAAGCGTGATCTACTCAATGTCAGAGAGTTGTCCTATCAACGCTTTTTAAAAAAGTTAAAAATGTAGATCGCGCAAAGTTAAGCGTGATCTACTCAATGTCAGAGTGTTGTCCTATCAACGCTTTTAAATAAAAGTTAAAAAATGCAGATCACGCAAAATTAAGTGTGATCTACTCACTGTCAGAGAGTTGTCCTATCAATGCTTTTAAATAAAAGTTAAAAAATGTAGATCGCTCAAAGTTAAGCGTGATCTACTCAATGTTAGAGAGTTGTCCTATCAATGCTTTATCAATGCTTTTAAATAAAAGTTAAAAAATGTAGATCGCTCAAAGTTAAGCGTGGTCTACTCAATGTCATAGAATTGTCCTATCAATGCTTTTAAATATTATATGTAATGCTGTATTTATACCCAGTAAAATTAATCTTAGATCCATAACCAGTAAAATTTCTAAACAATGTCTGACAATATACCATTTGATATTCAATTGGCTATCATGAATAGACTTCCAGTGAAATCTTTACTCCAATTTCGTTCAGTTTCAAAGTTATGGAAGTATTCCATAGACTGTTCCGACTTTGTTCGTGAATACGGTTTTCGTGAGAGCAATAATTGTTGTTTATATTTAACCTTTAAGGAAAATTATGAAGGTTTTATATGCTCGGTAGATGAAAATTTAGCACTCTCACCTGTCGTTTCCAATTTAAAATTTTTCAATCTTACACCATTTGCTACATGTGAAGGTGTATGGTGTTTTTCATATGGGGAAAACTCAATGCTTTTAATTTGGAACCCATCACTTAAAAAATCGGTCCGTATTTTAGTCCCAAATTACTTGTTAGAAGCTGACTCACCTAAAATGTTATTTGGTTTTGGTGTCCATCCTCTCACGCTAGACCCAACACTTTTGAAGATAAATTATCCCTATTATGGTCAAGGTCCATGGTATGTGTCAGTGTTTACATTAAGTTCTAGAACTTGGTATAAACTTGAGAGTTACTGTTTGCCACGTGAATCTATAAGAATTAAACGGACAGGTCAAGCCGTTGTTGGTGGAAAAATATTTTGGGTTGGTTCAGAGAAGTTTTATGGTGATGATGGTATTTCATACAAACTTTACATGTTAGTTTCATTTGATTTGATTACTCACCAATTTCAGGTAATAGACATGCCTGAAGAGATGCTAGTCGGCCAATATTTACCACCTTACTATATTTCCCAGCTTGGAGACTGTATTATAATATCTGGTAGTTTTAAGTTTGTTGACTTTAGTATTATATATGCATGGGAGCTACAAGTTGATGATGGTGAAGTTTCATGGTACAGACAACTATTCACCCTTTCATACCCAATTGAGCATGATCTTAAATTAATTGGATTTACTAAAGATAAGCAACCAATAGTTGAAGCTTCATTTGTCCAACAACTGCACCAGTCGCTACAAGTGTTCAATCCAACCTTTCAAATTTTTCAAAACCTTGTTGTCGAATCTAACCATGGATCAATCTTCATTGGCCCCTACAAGGAATCACTAATTCTTCTTACTGTTTAATAACTAGCGTAGGTTGTTTTATCTATTTAATTTTTAAATTAACATGCATTGTCTAAGTGTTTTGTTTGTAATGTATTTATGACACCTACCCCTCTTATTAAATAACAACCAATTGGTTCTGCCTATAAAAGCATCTATTATCGTCAATAACATGTTAACTTATCAAACATACACACACTCTTAATATGAAGATGGTGCCGTATGAAGAGTTTGCATGTAAATGTGGAGCCGGAAATGTTGTTCTACGAGAATCGTATCAATCCAAAACCCGTGGCAAACTATACTATGCATGTCCAAACTCCAATGTAAATAATCAATATTTTTTTGTCTATTATACGAAATTATATGGTTACTTGTTAATAATTGGATTTTGTAATAATGAACAGCCACGCCAAAATTTCTATGGATATAAAATTTTCTTATGAAAAGAAGAACGAGTTGGTCTGCTAATCAATTCTCTTGGAGGTTCATCTACAACAACTTTTTCTCAAGCGACTTCATCGAGTCCAAGTTTGTCTCCAACACCATCCACAACTCCAATCTATTATGGGGGGATCTTCAACCAATACAGAGTGTTCAAACTGCAAGCACCTACTTGGAAGGATAAAGGTACTACAAGCGACATTGGAAATGTATAGGCATCCGGAACAACACACACTTAATTCAGCCGCACTACTTCACGATCTTAACAATGACATGGAAAAACTTGGTTTGGAATAGTGTGTAACTTGGAATTTAATTTGTATGATATTGTATCGTTTCTCTGTTAAGAAAGTGACTAATGTATGAACTTGTCAGGCTATAATAAATTGAAAGTGTTTCCGTAAAAGATTACAATTTAAAGAATAATAATACTTGTCTTGGCCAAAACGGGTACAATAAATGTAACCACTTGTATACATACTTTTGCTTTCTATATTGTTCCTCTATATATATCCGACTTTGTTACTCAATTCACACAATTCTATTTTCATTGAGTTGTCTTATTTGTTACAAAAAAAAAACATTTGTGTTGTCCAACTCTCTTAATTTTTCCAAAATTTTCCCTTATAAATAGCCCTCACCATTTCCTGAATTTGTCACACAACTTCCTATTCCAACTCTCCCAAATGGATTCCAATTTCAATAACAAAAATGAACCATGGGAATTCAGTCTAGATATAGATGATTCCGATATTCAGTTAACACCCGTTGTGTGTTCCTCAACCTCAAACCCAGTTAGGATAATACCCGGTCCTGCGGGTCTTGTTCAGCGAGCCAAGCTGCTTAAAGAAAATGTATTTATTCTTGATCCGGATGAGGCTTTAATTTCGACACAAGAATATATGTAGAAAGTTGTTGAGGATGTGGGTGAGGATGCTGATTTTAACAGTGGGGCATGGGTTAGCGCCACTAACTATGTGAATGCATTTGGTGGCACTGTAACTGGATGTTTGGGAGACATCGACGACTTTCTTAAAAAGGGAAAACTGGAACAAGTTGTTGCAATCGTCAAATCTTGTTCTTCGAATGCTCTTGGAGATTTAAATGTAACTATGAAATATCTATCGGGTACAGTACCTGGAACAATAAACTACAAAGTCCTTGACGTGGGTAGTTATGGAAAGGATATTACTGTAGGAGCTGCTATGATACTTGCTAATGTCTCAGTTTTTACTCCTAAACCATCAAAGCATTACCTTAACATTACAAAAAGAAATGTGGTTGAGGTTTTCCGTAAGGATACAGTTCTTGGAAGTGGCAGTGGTTAACCTTAACATTATTATGTAATGTTTTTTATTATTTATGTAATGTTTTTATTATATATGTAATGTTTTTATGACACCTAGCCCTCTTATGAAATAACAAGCAATTGATTCTCCCTATAAAAGCATCTATTATCGTCAATAACATGTTAACTTATCAAACACACACACACACTATTAATATGAAGATGGTGCCAAAACCCGTGGCAAACTATATTGGGTGATAAAACCTTTGTCAGAGACTTGTCAACTCAAAGATTATATATTGTCATTGAATTGACAACTCATGTAGATCGCTACAAATACAAGGTGGTCTAGACCATTTCATTGACTTGTCAAATCGTGTAACAAAATTTTTAAATCATGTGTATACATTATATATAACTTGTCGGTACATTCATAAGATATTCAAAGAAATCAACGAACGAATATTATCAAAAAAAAACAAACATATCAACGGACGTATATTCAAAGAAATTCAAAGTAATATACAATATTATTTCACTCAAAGTGTTACGATTTCAACATTCAACACATACAAAATTCAAAATTAATCATAACTACATTCTCTAGTATCCTCACACCTACACATATAAAAACTTTCACACATGTCATTTCTAACTTTCTCAAAAAACTGTTGAGTATTACCGCGCACAACTGGCTTTATTTCTGCACACAAACGAGAGATTAACCAACATGTGATGACTCCACAGTCTGAGAAGTTGGTTTGTTGAGGGACATCTATACCCAAACCATCATTGTATGAATACTAAAAATTATGGGGTGGTCTAGTTTCATTTATACAACCACAATCCGCCAAAATGTTATTAACCACGAGGGTCTAACATTGAATTAGTCGTGATAACACATCCTTGTTTTGCTCATTATACATGGAGTCGAACACGTAAAAATGAGAACTCGGTAAATGTATAACACCCGTGGCCTAATGATTTCCAGCAACATGTATGGGCATAAACACCTACAAAGATAAAACCAAATAATTAAATACTAATCATGCATAAGTTGTATTAAAAGTTTTATAACGGATAACTAAAGAAATAAATACCCAATCAACATCATTCCAGGCTGGATACGGACGCGTGGTGCCATCCAATGTTCCAATGACGTGTTGGTCCGTCGGTATGATAAATCAATTATTTTTTGGATGTACACTTATTGTACTCGTATAGGCCAATGTCCAGTTGACATCTGCATTCCTCCTCCTAATACATAACTCCATCCACGAGTTCATGTGCTGATTCAAAACATTGTAACAAAATAAATAGATGTTTTTGGCTAAATGGATATATAAATTACTCTTTTATTAAACTTGTATAAATAAACTTACCTCTCTTGACAACCAACCAATAGGGGTGCCATGTGGAAGTCTGTGCATGTCAGGCATACAGAAATGAGGGACCAATTGTTGCCAAAAACTAACCGGAACTATATAACCTTTCATATAACAATCCAAGTAAATTTGATGGGGGGCATTTAGAAAGTCCGGTAAGTTAATATAATTTCCTCTCCGCGCCTAATCAACCAAGTTAATAACCAATATTAGTACACATACTTTCGTTAGTTTATTTATTATTTTATATACAAGATTAGCAATTACCTTTGAAGGGTCCACGTTCTCATACATTAAGAAATTACCAGTAAATTGGGAATCAAAAAACGTAACGTTATTTTCTTCTACATTGACATCCTCAAAAGCACCCCTAAGATTCAAAGGCGATAATTTAGCCTTCTTACCCTTATTTTTAGTTTTATTAACACGTTCCTTGGGTAAAATTGTAGTAGGAGGTTGTTCCATGAATGGAGTCAGTTTATACTTGCTAGGAAACTGTTCCCTTCTTCCTCGATTCGGAATATTCTAAAAAACAACAATTAATAAAAATTTATTACTTCATGATGGTTATTACCATATAATCATATTCGTATATAAAAATAGCATTACCTGGTAAAATATGCCATCAACATCATCATGCGTCTCAATAGTGGTTTGCAAATTTTGCCTACCCATATGAGATGGCACCCGACCAAACGAATAGTAAGAACCAGGCTGCGACGATGTATCGGGTTGCCAATACTGAGTGGCCGACTGCGCCGGCATCTGTCTTTGCCAAACAGATGAACCAGGTTGGGACTGCATTGGGGTTTGGAAATTCGGTGGTGTACCCATGTTGAAATATGAGCTATTTACATGTCCCTGAAATGAAGACGGACCACCCTGTGAACACCCATAAATACAAACTTATATTATTTACTTACAAAGCCTTATATTAAATGTACAGAAATTATACATGCGTGCTTTGGAATTGAGTAAAATCGCTCAACCCATAATTTATATCCCTTTTCAAAAGAAGAGTATCCAACCAAAACACACTTCTCATCCCTGCTACTAAACTTGTCATGATTGTTAAGAATATTAGCAAAACAAAGACAACCAAAAACCCTTAAATGTTTTAAAGAAGGCTTTTTATTAAAAACAAGCTCATAAGGACTTTTTCCCTTCAGCACAGAATTGGGCAACCTGTCAATCAAATAACAAGCAGTAAGAATACATTCAGACCATAGATTCAGAGGAATTCCCCCTTGAAATAGAAGGGATCTGGCAACATTAAGCAGATGCCTATGTTTCCTTTCCACAATCCCATTATGTTGAGGAGTATAAGAGCAAGAAGTTTGATGTATTATGCCTTCAGATTCACAGAAATTCTTAAAATTATGTTATATAACTAGAGTTCATTTTCTTTCAAAAATCTAACAGTTTGTTTTAAAATTGCGTTTTTAATCAAGTTTAAAAAAGGCACATATACAATCAAAAACTTCCTCTTTAGACTTAAGCAAGTAAATCCCTAAACAATCCCTGGTAAGTCTCAACAATAGTCAAA
Organism: Tanacetum coccineum; assembly: GCA_026074375.1. Taxonomy (NCBI): domain Eukaryota; kingdom Viridiplantae; phylum Streptophyta; class Magnoliopsida; order Asterales; family Asteraceae; genus Tanacetum; species Tanacetum coccineum. The sequence goes on along the minus strand of BQNB010111403.1, from coordinate 8,535 downwards.
AATTTCTATAACCTTCCTTACAAACCCTGGAGGACCCCAAAGATCAAGATGCACAAGTTCACCCAAGACAGTAGACTTGTGCTCACTCAAAGGAAATGATTCTCTATTTTGTTTAGCCCTTTGACAAATTTCACAAAGAATATTATCAATATTAGTTTGTTCAAAAAACAAATCATTTTTTAAAATGGATAAAACCTGATCAAAAGGGTGGCCAGTCTATTATGCCAATTGATTTTAGAATTGTTTGAAAAATTTCCAAATCTTAACATATTACCTTCTACATTATCAAAATAGTACAAGCCATTAACTTGCCTACCAATCTCCATTATTTTCACATCCATCAAATCCTGTGACATTAAAAAACACTTGGACTCATCAAACCCAACAATAAACTTACTGTTTCTAGCCACCTTATAAACAGAAACAAGAGTGACAGAATATTCAGGGACAACCAAAACATCACTACAGAGTTAAAAATTTAGTTAAATTGAGATTGCCTACCTTAGTGATCAAAGCTTCTGTTCCATTAGGATAAGAAACTTTGATTCCTAGATAAGAAATATCAATTGAATTAACCAAATTTTTATCAGTGTATGTTAAGTGTTGGTTGGCACCCGAGTCAAAAATAGTACCTGCTCATGAGCAGGCTTGGTATTAATATGTGAATTAATTTTTTTTAAGTTTTTATTAAAGAACTTGTTGTTATTGAAAATAATACCTACCATATTGGTTTGAACTCCTTTGCATTTATCACCCAAATAATTTTTTTTATTAAGGAAAGAAGTTTAGAAATCTGTTCATCAGAAAAGGTGGAGCTAGAACCAGTAGAGTTATTGTTACTTATAAATCTTCTATTAAAGTTTTAATTATTCTGATATAGGTTTAGAAAGAAATTATTTATAGTATGGACATTTGAAAGCATATTTCTTACACTCAAAATGAGACCCACATTGGGATCTCCTATTCCACCACTTTCATAGGTCTCTAGTCACATTTTAGTAAGTGCCTAAAGTTGTTAATAGAAGTTTGAGGCCTCTGAGCATTACTCCTATTTCCCACATTAGAACTAAACACAGAAGACTGAGATCTTTGAGAAGTTCCAACACCAAAACTAGAAACAACTCTATGAGACTTCTCACTAGAAATAATAGCATAAACACACCTCACATAAGACAATTCATCTCTAGAAAGAATATTACTCTTTATTTGCATATAACAATCATCAAGACCCATCAAAAACTGCATAAGTTTCATTAATTGATTATGCTTTTTAAAATCCTCAGCAGCATGACAAGTACATCTAGGCAATTGAACAAGAGCATCAAATTGTTTCCACATAGCATTTAACCTATGATAATAGTCAGCAATAGAGGAACCATTTTGACTCAAAGAATTTATCTTATGATGCAAACTAAAAGTCACAGAACCATCTACTTTATCATAAGTTTCCTTTAATTCATTCCAAACATGTTTAGCTCTTTTAGAAAAAAATTGACCCAAAAACAGTTCCTCAGAGATAGAATTCAAAATCCAACCCACTACAGCAGCATTAACTCTATTCTATTGCCTTCCTAAAACCTCATCAGTATTAGATCTTCTACAGGATCCATCAATAAAACCATTTTTGTTCTTTCCCTCTAAAGCAAGAAGCATGGAACAAGACCACACTTGATAGTTCTCAATACCCTTAAGTTTCACAAAAACAACAGTAAGTAGCAGAATCATTAGGATGCAAATGTAAAGGACTACTCAAATCAAGCTTACTAATCAAAGTAGGCTGATCATGAGCCTCATACTCATGATCAAAATAACCATGCAAAGACATGATGAAACAAACAATTAAAGATATATAAAACAAATAAGACAAAGAAAAAAGAAGTTCCAGGTTTTCACACCACTCAAGGTAGCAGATCAAGGGCTGACAAACACAATTATAACTAATAAGAGAAAGGAAAAGAGGTGTTATAGAGCTTTAATGATACGCAACGGAAATTAATACCAAACCGACTATCCTCTTGATTCACTTAGTCAAGAGGGCTAGCAGATTAATCAGCAACAACCCACACCCAAATCACCAAGATCTTTAAAACCCAAATTCCTCAAATTAGAAACAACCAATTGCCAGAACACCTAAATTAACCAAGAATTAACCTTTCTTAATCACCAAAAAACAATCTTCTTAAAGATCCACAAAACCATAATTTTTCAAAATTAGGGTTTTACCAATATCTCAATAGATCTGAAGAATTAAACCACAGATCTTAACTAAAAACTATATTAATTGAAAAACAATCGATTAGATTTAAAAAACCCCCAAAAAATTTATGAAACCCTAATTTCCCAAAACAAATCAGAGCACAAGATCTTATGAACCTGGCTCTGATACCATATAAAAATTCTTATTAAAACTGATAACAACTTCTTGAATCTCAATTCAAGAAGATCAAATAACAACAAATCTTACAATCTGATCTCAATCAAACAAAGACTATCACTGCTAATCAGGTATAACCCTATTATCTAGATTGATAATAGTCTTACAACACAGAAAACAAGAGATCAAGATGATCACAAAGTAATAGAACGAATTAGGGTTTTGAGAGAGAAAACAATGAATCGAAAAAAGTAAATGTCCACAGCTGCAATCCAGCTTATATAGAGCTCCAAGTATCCAAAAAACCAGCTTAAGCCCCTCAACAATGCAACTTCATTCAAAGAGCTCCAAAACTCTAGTATAACTAAAAAGAAGAATAAAAGAAAGACACAGTTAGTCCTTGAACTTTTATTCCAGGAAAAGTTATATTTTAACAAAACATATGTCCATCAACATGATACTAACAACTGAAACTTGTAAGATAATCTCAACCATATTAAAGCAAAATGATCGAAATTTTACCCTTACTTTTACAAATTTCGACGGGTAAAATGGTCATTTTACACGGCAAAATAGTCACAAAACAAAATTTCCAAGTTGAGTACACACAATAAGAAAAAAAAGTTGAGTACGCACAATCAAGGCTGTCAAGATCGCGAGTAAACTCGTAAGATCGTACGATCTTAGGTGTTTACTAGTTAAGATCGTGTAAGATCGGCATAGGATCGCATCTGGGGTGGGATCGTATGTAAGATCGTGGGATCGCACGTAAACTCATAGGATCGACACGCGATTCGAGTTCACTTATTTCTATTTTTTCTATCTTTTGAGTCCATCTCACTTGCTTAGGGCCAAAAACAAATAAGCTTTACTAATGTCTAATAAGTTAACCATTGACGTTTCATTTTCTAGACATGATTATAGTTTATACCGAGGGGGTGTTTGTCTCTGCTTATATGTAGGTTTATGAGCTTATTTGATTTCGGCTTATATCTCATAAGGCCCAACTTTCTACCTTATTTTAAGACTTATGGGTTTATATTAGTTTATCATATCGTAATAAACTTATATAAGCTCATAAATCTCAAAATAAGCGGGAAAATTGAAGCTTATGAATTATAAGCCGAAATCAAAATAATCTGAAATATTGTGTTTTACTTTTACTTTGGTGTTTCAAATTTGATCTTTGACATATTTAAGAGGATATTATATAAACTTATCATTGATGTTATGTAGAAATGAAAATAGTTTGACTTGTTTATCTTTTGTTTACAAAACATGATAAATTGGTAGGATCTTACGATCTCGATCTTGCAAAGGCAAAAACGATCCCAGGTGAGATCGCGATCTTGACAGCCTTGCGCACAATAACAAAAAGTGACAAATATGATACATTTTCAAGCAATTAACCCTTTTAAAAACAATCTTAAGAGCATGGCGATGGTAGAATAAATGAGTGATTTTCACGTGAATGGGCAAACAGTACGTATGTTATAGATTGAATTAAAGGAACAAGTTAAACCAATCACTCGTCTAGAAAAATAGATCAACATGATACTAACAACTGAAAACTATAAGATAATCTCGACCAACTTAAAGCACTTGCTTGAAACTTAAATACCCCAGCCATGCTTACCGTGACGGCGTGACCTTGTTCTCAAACACTTCTTCTTCAAATTTGAATTTGTATCGAAGCTTCCATGGATTGACAAGAGGCTATTGGGATAAATAGTTATACCCGTTTCATCCTCATTTTCTCGACCAACAATATTGGCTTCATGTACACTCCCACTTTGCATGCTGTAAACAAAGAAACGATCCTTGAAGTCGATTACGACTTTGCTTAATATGTCCCCGTCTTTGTTTACACTACCTAAAACGTCTAACCATTGATTAGGAAGATCATCCATCTGACAATGGGGCACCCATTCTTTCTTGTGGTTCAATACCCAAACCTCCATTGTGCTGTTACAAAAATAACCGACTTGGCCGTTTAGATTAACCAACTGATCATAATCACTACTTATAACCCTTTTGAGAGGATTACCTATCGATATGGGCGGGTTTATCAACCCAAATTCCTCTTCTATAACATCAAACGAAATCACATGGCTTCTATCATCTTGGGACTGCCTGTCAAATGCACTTACCAACCAATGCAAACAACCATTAAAAAATACGGCTTTACCTTCTATGGGATAGGACGGTACTCGGGGTATTTCTATCCATGAGTTTGTACCAAATACATGCATCATTGTGCAAAGACTCTTCCTCACCGATTTAGGGTCCGTCGTCGAGGGGCATCGTTTGAGCAAAACACACATCATCTTAAAGGTGTTAGTGGAAGAATCAAAACCAAGGCCACATGACTCTCGGCTCATAAATCAGATATACAAATAACCCCATTGCAAGAACCTCATGTTAACCGGACAAATTGACAATTATCTATCAAGCATTAATTGTCTGATTGACAATCATCTATCAATCATTAGTTGTCTAATTGACAATTATCTATCATGCATTAGTTATCCAGTTGTCAATGTCTATCTGTATATTCATTCTTGTACCTCCTATATATTGTATCAAATGAATAATGGAAAACACACAGTTTCACCTTCTTTCACCTCGGAATCGGACCCTGGTTATAGAATCTTTGTTGAGTGGTTTCTGGCACACAAACACAAAATCCAGAACCTTTTTTGGCTCAAAGACATGATCGGTATGAGACTCAATTATGTGGAAACAAAGGGTGTTTGGTAGTTTTGGACGAGGAGGGTTTTGATAGAACATGATTGGTGTGTGTTCTTCGATAATCTGTTCACGATGAATGGCGGCAAGGTAAGGTTCATCGATACAGTCACACCATAGTTTGGATACACAACGGAAACGAGCCAAAGATTTTACTGGCAATTTTGACAAGATGTCGCACAAAGGTTTACCATCCATATCTTGATCGATCTTAACTTTTAGGTTAAGGATCAATATTCCGTTTTGAGCAAAAAGGAATCCATTGATTTAATTAGAACAATTGGCTTAAATATAAAACAGGAAACTAAAGATATTAAAATATTATTGGGAGACTCGTTAATAAAGGAAGTTACTTTTAAAAGAAAGGAAAGACTACTAATATGAAAAATATACTATTTTCCAATGAAAAATACTCTACAAAATAAAAATCTTTGCTTATTCAATCGTTTATAATTATATATGTATATATCAAACATATCTGAACACATTTTTTTTCTTCATATATATACTAGGTATAATGCCCGTGCGCGCACGGGCTTTTATCTAATTTTTTTACTATGTGTTTTTATTTTAAAAGTAATTTGTACTTTTTAAAATAAGGACCTGTTATGTATAGAGTTTCAAAAACTAAGTTTGACTAAGTATAGTTTTACGTGTTATTCTAAAAGGAATAGTATAAGTGTTTGTGGTTGCTTCCGTCACTGTAACACGAAACCGTACTTGATGGACAACTACTGAACTCAAAAATTGAAAAACACCTAAAACCGAAGTCAAGTTACACCGTAAATAATCCTAATATTTAAGAATATTTTTTAAGATTGTAATAATCCTAAAACCAAAGTCAAGTCACACCGTAAAAACTTGAAAAACACCTAAGGCCGGTTGTTGTGTT
>BQNB010111402.1:0-19978 GCA_026074375.1 Tanacetum coccineum | reverse complement strand
TAGGTGACTTATGCGATTCTACAAGAATCAAACTTGTGTCAACTGAAAAGAAATGATGGTGCGATTCTACGTGAATCAAACTTGTTCCAGTATTTGAATTGATGGTTATTGAACATTTGACAAACAATCAAAACTCTCGAAGTGTTACAAAATATTTTCATAATTAACATTTAGACTGATTTTTCAAATCAATTTTCTCTTTATTGCTAACTATTTCATTACAAGATAATTTAAAGATGGAGATGGAGATGGAGATACCCAGTACCAGAAATATAAAGTGAATAACCGAATGCTCAGACACGACCTACACTTGTTATGAAGTTATGAAAGATCTCATAAAGGTGTCAAAGCTTCCGCAAACTCTGATATCGTTTATTTCTTCACAAGTGCACAAGATGGCGATCCATTACAAGATGATGTAAGATTATGTTTTGCTGATGATCTTAAGAAAGCTCAAGATCACAATCAAAGACAAGTCAATGATGAATCAAAAGATCACTTCCCTAAATGTACAAGATATCAAATGAAGAATCAAATGTCTACGAGCTAAAGAATGAAGTGATTAAGTTTAGTATTTTCAGGGGTGACCTCCCTTAGGGGGAGATTGTTAGATATTAGAAAAAGACTTGGTCACCCCGTGTATTTTACTGTTTATTATAGCTAGTAGTTTAATAGTTAATCGTATGATTTTCGGTTTTAAACCAGGTACTAATACCCTGTATTTTGTAAGAACTATAAATACCTCTTCTAACTTTGGAAGAGGTAGCTAGTCATTATTCATTTTCTATTTTACGTACATGTTTCTCTCACTAGAAAAACCTCTCACGTGTTTCTCTCTCTAGAAACTAGCCAAATCCAAGAATCATCACCAGGGCTGTGAAATATGATATCCTACAATGTCTTTTATTAAAAAATGGAAAATCTTAATGAAGTAAGGGTAAAGGAGTTAAGAAGTGATAATAGAACTGAGTTCAGAAATCATAAACTGGAAGAATTCTATCATGAAAATGGAATCTCTCAAAATTTCTCATCTCCTTGTACCCTTGAACAAAATGGTGTAGCTGAAAGAAGAAACAAAACCCTGATTGAAGCAGCTAAAACTATGCTAAATAGTTTTAGGAAGAGGCTGTAAATATTGCTTGCTACACTTAAAATAGATCCATCATAGTGGAAAGGCATGTAAAGATAGCCTATGATGTGTTCAGAGGAAGATCTCCTAATATCAACTACTTCTATGTGTTTGGGTGTCTTGTGCACATTCACAATCATAAATACCACCTAGAAAAAATTGATGAAAAGTCTGATGATGGATTCTTTCTTGGCCACTCTTCAGTGGCCAAAGCAATCAGGGTATTCAACATAAGAAGGAAAGAAATGGAAGAAACACTTCATCTTACATTCAGTAAAGATGATGAAGCAATCTCTCAATCAAGCACAGAATGTGGTGAGATCAACTTCAATGAAAGTAGATCCTTTCCTGATGATGAATTCATTATACTAAGAAGCTAAGTAACTCAATGCTCTGGCAAAGATGATTACTTTTCATATGTTCCTGCATATGATCCTCTTTCCACAAACAACATCACCATCCTTGATCATGCCATTCCCTCAGATTCTCTAAATCTTCAAGACTCATCTAATGAATCACCTAAGTTTACAATTTCTAATGATCATCATGTTCAGAATAAACCTGATGTTTCTAAATCAGCTGATGATCTTGATCCTACTAAATCTCAAGATATTATCATCAATGAACCAACCAGTAAAGCTAAACCCTCACCATCAAACATTTCACCATCAACTGAAATACTCATCAACCATCTTGTTCCTCAAGACAAATAGTCCAAAGAGAAACACATCGATCTTGTTAACATTATTGGCGAACCTCTAGCTGGTCTAACCACTAGAAGCAGAGTTAGAGACTCTGAAGTCGCATCAGCTCATGAATGCCTATATGCTAATTTTCTCTCTAAAATTGAACCAAAGAAGTTGATTGAAGCTCTCGAAGAAAGATGGATTATAGAAATGCAAAAAGAGCTGAATTAATTTAAGAGGAACAAGGTCCGGACACTGGTCCCTATGCCATATGGTAAAACCATCATTAGGACCAAGTGGATTTTTAGAAACAAGATGGATGAGAATGTGGTTGTTATCAAGAATAAAGCAAGGCTGGTTGCTTAGGGGTTCAGACAAGAGGAAGGGATTGACTATGATGAAACATTTCCACCTGTTGCAAGACTTGAACCCATTAGGATCTTCCTTGATTATGAAGCATACATGGGTTTCATAGTATATTAGATTGATGTGAAAAGTGCATTTTTGAATGGTAAAATCTTAGAGGAAGTATATGTTCAACAACCACCTGGGTTTGAAAGTAGCGATTTTCCAAACTATGTGTGCAAGATGGATAAAGCTATATACGGGCTGAAACAAGCTCCTAGAGCATGGTATGAAACACTATCTACATTTCTTATTAAGCATAAGTTTGTCAGAGGTACCATTAACAACACTCTTTTTACTTATAAAACTAAGAGTGATGTCATAATTGTACATATATATGTGGATGATATCATTTTTGGGTTAACCAGTGACAAGCTTAGCAAACAATTTGCTAAGCTTATGACCAAAAAGTATGAGTATGATGGGTGAAGTAACTTATTTTCTAGGTTTTCAAGTTAAACTAGATTCCAAAGGAATCTCTATTTGTTAAGAAAAATATGTTAAAGATTTACTCAAAAAGTATGATCTAGCTTATAGTGCCTTAGTGAAATGCCCTATGCTACCCCCAAATAATTTAGGCCCCGATGAGTCAGGGGTCTCTGTAAATGAGACTTTGTTCAGAGGCATGATCGGGTCACTGATGTATCTAATAGCTAGCAGACTTGATATCTAATTCTCCACATGTCTTTGTGCTAGGTACCAAGCTAACCCTAAGGAATCCCACTTTGTATCTGTAAAAAGAATTTTCAGGTATCTCAAAGGAACTCCAAATCTAGGCCTCTGGTATCCAAAAGGATCAGGCTTCGACCTGAAAGCATATTTAGACTCGGACTACGCTGGATGTAACCTAGACAGAAAGAGTACCTTAGGGGGTTGTCAAATACTTGGTGGAAAGTTAGTATGTTGGAGTGAAAAGAAGCAAAGCTTTGTAGCCATATCATCAGCTAAAGCTGAGTATGTCGTTGCTGCCAGATGATGTGCTCAAGTCCTCTGGATCAAGATTCAGTTGGCTGACTGTGATGTTCTCTATGACAAGGTGCCAATATTTTATGATAATACAAGTGTCATTGCCATTTCAAACAATCCAGTGTTGCATTCTAGGACAAAACATATTGACATTAGGTATTACTTCATCAGGGACCATATTTTAGAAGGTGATATTGAGCTTCATTTTGTACCCACTGATATGCAACTAGCTGACATTTTTACAAAACCTCTAGCTGAGCCAAACAACCTTCAACATATTACTCAAAGTACCTTAGGGAATTTTGGTATACGGCTGAGGTAGATGTTGCAACGAAATCAATCAACTTCACCCTCTCATGTTTTGATAAAACCCTATCTTTCACCAGTGATGAATTTTCCTCCATTATTGGCTTGAATTATAGTGAGATTTATGTCCCTTTACCATCAAAGGAGATGGTGAGGTATGCTTTAGCAACTCTAGGACTTGTTGACGAGAATGATACCTCTATTTCATCCACGCATCTCGTCAATTCGTCTTCGCTAAAAATGAGATACTTTTCACCAATTTGGAGGGTTCTTATGCTATATATAGTAAAATTTCTAGGAGGCATGCAAGGATCTCACGATCACCTGAATGTCAACCAACAAATTATTGCATACAGTTTATGCTGGGGGTTGGGTATCGACATTGGCAGTATTTTATTTTCTGATCTTGTTGTCTAATTAAACCCTGGCAAAAAGGGAAGGAAAATAAATATCTGCTACACAAGATATTGATCTCTTATCATTGAACATTTGCTCAAGGATACATACAATAATGAAAAACACAAGTCCTATAAACCTCACTACATCTCAGCCACTTCTTTCAAGAAACCATCTGCATACAAAGTTCCTTTAACTTCGCATATGCTAAAAGTAGCAAATATTTCTCCAATTGCTTACAATGTCTTTGATCCTTCCTATGGGAGAGAAATGCTGAAAGCATTGTTGACATGTCTTATTTAGGACCATTAGCATCTGTCTCTCAGGCCCAAAGTAAAAACTAAACGAGGCTAAAGAAGAGAAAAATACTAATCTTCTCTGATCCCAAGGTTTCAAAAGATGTCAGGGTACCATCTCCAAAGAATCCAGTCGCTGAGACTCAGCATGCTGATGAAACAATGGCCACCGCTGACGCCACCCAGAGTATAGATGCCTTCGAGTCGGCAGAGGAGCCAGGAAACTAGCCTAAGACCGCTGATGCCGAAAAGGTAACAATTAATTTAAATATAAAGGGCACTACAAGCAACCACTCTCAAACTTCTCTAGGAGAGAGTGGTGAAGTTAAAAGTTACCCCCGACCCAATAGAAAGTCAGAGTCAGCACTTTCATTTCAAAATTTTCTATACGCTCTGAGTCTGCACCAGGGAATGATACGCTAGGTTTATAATGCCTAATGTTGACCCTGAAAAGTCTAGACTTTGCAAGGACCAACAACATCCTGCGCATGAAAGTCAAACCTCTAAGTGTCTAAACTTCACTGAGCCGTAGGGGTCACTAAATCATAATCAAAAGAGTCTCACGGTATTAGACCTTTAAGGGGACTGAATAATCACACTTAGTCTTCTTAGGGGTAGTGTAACGGCCATCCTTCCCTACATTACAAACTCACAAATCCAAAGAGTCCTAAAAGTCTTAGACTTTTTAGGGCACTAAATAATCACCCTCAGTCTTCTTCGGGTCAGCAAATGGTGATCCTACCCTTCATTATAAATTTACCTTTTTAACTAATAAATTTATGCAGGAACATGAGGACATTGTTGAAGAGAATACGGAGGACCCCTTAGCCACTGACTCTAGGATAAGATCGCTAGGAAATGTCCCTTTTGGTGAGTTATATAGGAATGATGAGGAAAGCCCTTATGACACAGAGTCAGTGATCAAGTTCACAGGGAAAGTATACCCAAGTGTTATTGTTGTCAAAATGATCACTGGTTCCTTAGTCATTGATCAAGAGAACATTACTTAGGGAACACATAATGATGCGGTTGAAATCACTCTGATTGACTTATCAATGGATGCTGGAGTTCAAAAGGCCAACTCTGATTTGGAATTAATTCATGATGATGAGAGTGAGTCTGTATCTGGTTTTGAGGCTGATGATGATGATGATAAGGATGATAACTCTGAAACTAAGGTCGATCTATCAAAGACTGAAGAGGCTATTGCTGATAATGTGCTTAATGAGTTGGCAGACATGGCCAACTCTCAGGATACCAATTTCAATGCTTTCTTTGATAAGCCATTCGATTCAGACCCCTTGGTCATCATCAAACTGATATATCTTCCCTTGTTGCCACAATAAAGAATCTTGAATCATCCTTGTCTTAGTAGTTGACTGATAAGATTGAAGATTCAATGCTAATAATGGTAGCTGATACTCTTGAGGAAAGACTTCCTAAGCTACTCTCTGACACTGTCAAGTCCATTCTCCTTGATCTTCTAAAAGATTATGTCAAGAAGACTCTGCCCAAGTTTGACAAGAGAATCAAAAAGACTCTAAGAGGTGAAGTTCTAAAAATTATGCTCAAACTTCTGAACAGAGAATTCAATGCTCTGAACAGAGAATAGAGTACACGGTTTGTCATTCTTCAAAAGAAGCTCAGCAAAGATATTAGCAAGAAAGTGGGAAAATCCATTCAGCGCAATGTGAAGAAACAAATTGAAATGGTAAATGAGTTGCTTAGATGGATTGCAGAACATCAATTGCAACTGATACAATACTTAGAGAAACGTGTTCATTCCTAAGTCAAAGTTACCAGGGACATCATGGTAATCAATGCCAATCAGCTGCAAAAGAAAGCTGAGAAAAATGCAGCTGATGTTCAAGAGTTGGTTAGACTTACAAGTAGGATTATTGATTTAATGGACTTAGCACCAGCTATGGCCATGGATACTGCTAAGCGGGGGAAAGGGTCCCAACAACAATCCAACCCAACTAAAGATGTTCCCTCATCTGCTCAGGGGGAGCAAGTTGTCAATGATTCTATAAACAATGAAGTGCATGCACCTGCTTAGGGGGAGCAAGAATCATTTGACCCAGCTATTCAGAGCTCAACTGTGTTGGTTCTTCTCTCAAGTGAAGAAACCCCTGTTAAGAAACCGATGGTTGCTCTGGAAGACTTCCTCATTCCTTTCCCAATACCTCTGAACTCAATCATGCCAACTGTCATCAGGCCACCTGTCATCATCAACAACATTCCCTTTGATCAGTACACTACAAACTTATTCAGCTCAGGATCCTCTAAATACTCTCCTAGTCCTCCTCCAAAGGTTTCTAATAAAGGCAAAGGCAAAATCCAAGAAACCTCTAAGGAAGATCAGATGAAGCAGATCATACCTCTCATGGAACAAGGAGGGTCAACACCGAAAATTTCTAATCTTCATCAATTTAGTGTTGCTGGAGAAGGACCACTGACTATTGAAGAGGCAAATGCTTAGATGGAAGAAATCAAGAGACTAGCTGCATTGAAACTTAAGAAAGAGAAAACTAAGAAGAGGCTGAAGAAGGTGATGACACCTAATGAAATAAAAGCCCAGGTAGAGGAGCTAGCTGCTTATGAGGCAAAAAAGGTAAAGTCACTGAAGGAATACAATCATTGTATCACCTTTAGAGATGATCCTCTTCCCATCACCAAGATCAGCTACAGGGTGAACAATTATACAAAAGAAGCTACCATACGAATAACGAGGAACAATCAGGCACTCAACCTTAAAATTTATGATAAGTTCGTACTTAAAATTTTAGGTTTCAGTGAGTGGTTAGAAGTGTTTGATATAGCTTTTAAGAATCAGACCAAATCCAATGATCAGCTGCTCAGGAACTTAAAATCTAAGTTTCAGTGGATAGCTACTCAGGCTGGAAAACTTGGTATTCCTCCCCCACCTGAAATTAGAGCCTTTAAACTTCCTTCAACAGAAAAGAAGAAAAACTTAAAAAGAAAAAGAAGGGCTAAGTTATCAAAGAGGTATTGTCAAAGAAGACATAGTAGTAAATGGGATTCATAGGAACCTGGTTCCTCTCCAGGGGTTGTGGCATCAGAGGGGCTGGTCATCAGTGAACTTGAGTCAAGGATATTTTTCTACAATGGTAATTTTGACCTAGTGTTTTAGAGAGAAAACGAATTTCATCTGGCTACTACTCCTCGGCTGATCATAATTCATAATGCCATCAATGTAAATTCAGAGATTGCTAAGGAGATGTATCATATGATGATTTATGTAATAGAGGCCAGATATGATCATGTAGAAGTTAGGAAGATTGTACAAGATAACTTAGATAATCTGAGCGAAAATTGAAATGTAATGAATAAAGTTATTTTGTTAATTTTATGTGTTAATTATGTGTAAGAAGTTGTGTACTCACTTACAATAATTTTTACTTAGCATTATTTATATTCAAATATAAAGAGATTGTTGGGCTAATTCAGTGCCCAATTGCCTATGCCTAGATTTAAACAGAAATTAGGCTAAGTGTTGAAGACTCGTTGAGTGCAAAGCATCAACGAGCAATAAAGGACTCGTTGGGTGCAAAGCATCATCGGGCAGTGAAGGACTCGCTAAGTTTAAAGCCTCAACGAGGAACCTAAAACATATTTAAGTCAGAGACATCGTCAAGGAAGTCAAAGATTACTTGAAGACATACTCGTTAGCTGGGATGGATATCAACTGATATGTAGGTGGAATACGCTTATGGTTATAAGGAGAGTCAGGGGTGGCAATACCCTGATAATCCTACTTATCTTTTAAAGTTAAACAAGCTAAACTTGTGACTCTCTCTAAGTATGATTTAGGCGGGATAATTTAATAAAGCAAAATGGCAGGACAAAGTGTCCTTTGAATTAAAGCCTGCATCATGGTAAAAGTTGTGAACAGTTAGCAGAACTGTTCACAAAAGTATGGGCGGGATGTTTCCAAGAATGGACGTGCATTAAATGCAGATGTACTTCCACCACAAGATTCTTGACACTTCCCAACTACCTCCACTAAAGAAGAAACCTTGTATTCGTATAAATAGAGAATGTTGTAAGGAGTAAATGTTATCGCTTTTATTGTTGTCTTTATTGTAGGCATTTACTCCTTTGTCGAACTTACACATTAGTCAGCTGATCCTATCAGCGAGACTATACAAGTTCACTTGTAAACTTGATACTTTGTCAGGTTTACTTGTTCGAAGGGTAATCTTATGATGCAGATATGTAGAGGCATTAAAGTCAAAATATTTACTTTCTCTTTTTATTTTAGTATTTCCTTTTTGAAAATAAATTTTGATTAGGAAACTATATTCTTAATCAATTATGTGTTTAGAAATAGGAAAGTAATATTCAATCTTTTTAGGTTGATTCTACTTGTCTTATAAATATAGGGTCTTTTATTTGTATTTGGATATCTTTGAGTTTTGATAATAAAAAGATTTTGCTTTGTTCTTGGCGGTTTTTGCTAAGATTATCTTAATAATCGGTATTCGTTTGAATCAACGATTGTTAGAGTTTGCCTGATTATCGGTATTCTTTTGGATCCACGATAGTTGGAAGAATTGTTTCTAGTATTCGTAGAATCAACAGATTCAATTTGCTATCTTGTTTTTTCTCACTACATCATCTTACATTGTCATTCAACTTGTGTGATCCATAGCACATTGTAATACTTTGATTATATCAATAAAGCATTACACGATTTGAAAAGTTATTACTTGTGTTATTTACTTATTGATAAGTGTTATATTTCCATAAAGACGAGTAAATTGGGACTTTCAAAAACATCAAATGGTTAATCATTTTTGGCATTTAAAAGTACACATCCTTAGCTTTCCAACCATATATCAGCCATTATTTGTGAGCATTCATATCAGTACAGTCTATTCATAAAATTTGGAGGAAATAGAAGATTTTTTAAAAGTCAAACTCGCTTGACATATCACATGTGATATAACACTAATCTTTAGTCCGCACACTTAACATGTTGTCGTAAAATGAACATAAGTATCAGTATAGAACTCCAAAGATAAAAAAAATTCCAACAAATAATACATATTCTAAGCTTTCCAACATATATCATACATAATATATGAACCTCTAAATCAATATGGTTAATTCATAGAAGTTGATGAAAATAATAAAAAATATTGATATTAAAACTCGTTTGATGTATAGCATGTGTATAACACTAATATATAATTTTGAACACTAAACATGTTGTTATAAAATGAGATAAGTATTTGTATACATCTTCAAAAGATTCATCATTCTTTGCACCAAAAAATAATAGTTATGTAAATATCTTATGTCTTCGAATCTAAAAATTAGTGTTATATCACATGTGATATGTTAAGCGTGTTTGAATATAAAAAATTCATATATTTTATCTAACTTCTATAAACAGAATGTAATAATTCAAAAGTTCCAAAATTATGTGTGATACATGGTTGGAAAGCTAGGGATCTAAACTTTTAAAATGCAAAAACATTAAATCATTTGGAGTTCTACACAAATACATATGTCAATTTTACAATAGCATGTTGAGTGTTCCAACTTACACATTAGTGTTATATCACATGTAATATATCAAGCAAAATATTGCATCGAGAAAAAACCAAAAAATACCAAAAGAATAGTTTGTCGAAAATTTATAAAAGTGTCTTTCTATTGGAAGATAACTAAATGCACGTCACGATATTGTAATTTATTTTGGTTAACAATTTATGATTCTTGAGATATGTAATATTCTAAAAAGATTGGTGAAAGTGGGTTTTAATTAAAAAAATGAGGTTGGGAGGGGTGGGAGTAGGGGTGTAAACGATCCGAGCTTTTAACGAGCTACTCAAACTCGAGCTCGTTTTACTTGAGCTCGAGCTTAATACTCACGAGCTCGAGTCGATCTCGAACAAATATTAGTGCTCAATTAGTTTGACGAGCCGAGCTTTGAAAATTAATATTTAGCTCGGCTCGTTCGAAAACTCGTTTAAATATCACGAGTCAAACGAGCCGAACAAGTTAGCGAGCTTAACGAGCCGAACGAGCTACTCGAGCTTAATAAGCCAACACTTTATATATAAATTTTTAAGCTTATTTTATTTTAAAATTTTAAATATATTTTTCTAGTATTATTAAGATTCAAGTTGTATCTTAATACTTTATTTCTAAGTTACATATTTACTTGAAGGTAAACCTCTTCTTTTTTCTTATACTTTGTTTTATAGGCTTTTTATTTTTCTTTCTTTCTTCTCTCTTTCTATGTGGGATGTGTTTTTTTTACTCTTTTTTGAACATGTGTTATTTTTTTTACTTTCATCTTCTATATCTAATACGTAGATTAAACAACTAAATGATAACTCTTCTAAGTTTAATCTATATTAATACACTTATATATCTTACCTAAACTTATATAAAGCATTTGAATGTGCGTTTTTATTTGCATAAATGTCACGTGATTTTAGTTTACACACTTTTGCTTTATAGAATGATGTTGAAACATGTTTCAATCAAATTATATTGATTTATAAACTTGTAAAAAGCATTGTAATTCTTTCGGTAAATGAGCCATTCACGTATAGCAACTATAGACATGACATACATCATGTATTATGAAGTATCAAAGTAAAATTCAAACCAATTTGATATTTGATGAAGTTGAGTGTGACATTGAGCTAATAAGGGTTATGTTATCTTTCCCTCTTACGATGATTCATGATATAAGTTACGTGCTAAAATATACGATTTTGAATGAGAGCTGAGTTGCAAGTTAACAACTATATGTCATGCACACAAATACATGTAAACAAGCCACACACATAAAAGCATGCATAAGTAAGAAGAAAACTTAAAATGAGAAGGATGATAAACTAATATAACCATCCATTTGAGATGCTTCTACTTGAATAAGATGCATCTCAATTAGTTTTGAAAGTGATTTTGAAGTGAAAACGAAGCAAAGTAAAATTGGCAGCAAATTTGACCCGCATGTGACAAAAATTACATAGGATTCACCTAACTTGATTAAATGCATCTTATATATGTAAATGCGTCTAATTTTCAAACACAAACACACACTATATTAATTTTGAAAAATATTCTCTATATTAATTTGAGACTTTTATTCATCTTGCATTAACCCACGATTGCTACTAAAACTTTACTAATTTGTTTTACTACTTTAGTTCATGATCGTTTATATAACACCTACTTTTTCACCGTTTTTGTTCATTTATATAACATCTTCATCCCGCTCCCAATCCCGCACCCAATATCAATTCGTTTTTTGATCTAAATTCGTCATCATAGCACATCTCAAGCGATATATAGTGTTACTTAATTTTGATGTCTAATGTATATAGTTTATCGAAAATAGACGCTATTATGAGGTAATGTATATGAAATGACTTGACACTTGATAGTATAAGTTTAGTTAACAAATTTGTAGTAAGCTTACGAAAGCATATACATGGAACACAAAAGAAACGTTACATACTACTAAAACGATAATAATTGATGTTTAACAACGTCGCAAAAAAGTTTAAATTAGCTAAAAAATTTAATCTCAATTGCTTATTCCTTAAGGTGCCTAATCTTACTCCATATTTAATCATAACTTTAAGTCGATGTTATTATACTAGGCTTTCCTAATTCATGTAATCATAATATTTTAGTTTCATTTGATTTTATGTAGCCTTGTGTGTAACATAAGCAGTTGAAGAAAGATGCAACACCTAAAAATGAAGCTCACTAACAAACACATGGTTTGAGAATATTGCTATAAATACTGATTAATGGCTAAGTGGATGTTTGATTTGTTTATTTCTTATACGTGTTTGAAATCCTAAAAAGCACATCCTTATAGCATTATAAATAAAAGAACTCTATACATGGTTTAAATATAATTTAAACTTAGTTTGATATTATTTTTTTTTGAACGGCGATTTTATAATTAAAGAACTAGCAAGAAGCTAGGCTTACAAAGAAATAAGAGAAGGATTCTTGATCCACTCGTCCCTACTAAACGATTTCTTGCTTCTATAACGACACCAATAAAAAGAATTACAAATGACCTCATCAAAAAATGTCGCCTTCTTGTTATTATGACCCTTCAAAAATCTTCTTATTACCGAAAGTTCCAAAAAAGCACCAATGTCAATAGAAACACCTTCAAGCATGCTTTTATTAGATTTCGGCATTTTAATGTTATCAATCCATGATCTCCAATTACCGTATGAATCAATATCGATATGAGGGACATCCCACCATCTAGCGATTAACTGAGAGACTCGCTTTGCCATGTCACACGAGAAGAATAAATGATTCAGAGTCTCAACCCCGGTATCACAATTAACACAAGATAAAGACTCAATGTCAATTCCACGCCTTGAAATATTAAATCTCGTCGGTAAAGAATTTGTCATTACCTTCCACGCTAAAATGTTCACCTTGTTGGGAACATATCGAATCCATCTTGTCTCTATATCACCTTTCGGAAGAGATTGCGAGTCTATCACCATCCTAGCTGAAGCCACCGAATAGATACCAGACTTACTCTTATCCCAATTCCATTTGTCCTGAGAATCATTAAGACTCACCGTTAGCAGCAGAGCCTTTAGATTATCCACTTGAGTTTTTTCTATTCCATCTCTCGGGATCCTACGAAAAGATTCAGTTAAACTGAGATGAGAAAGCTTATGACCCACTGTAATCAATCTACAAGTATCAAGAGCATATGCTCTTGGAAATCTGTCCTTGAGCTTACACCCTTCGAGCCATACCTCTTCCCAAAACATAGTCGAAAGACCGTTGCCTAAGTCCTTTTTCATGAAGCTGAGCAAATTAATACCTTTATTTTCTAAAATCTTGATTTCGCCTATTATGTCTGTCCAAACAGTACACACCCCTTTTTTCGGGACCCCATCAATGTTACCATCATTCCCGTGAATCGCCTTGATAATTCTAGACCAAAGAGTTGATCCATGCGCTAAAAACCTCCAAACCCATTTAAACATTAACCCTCTATTGAGAGCATAAAGACTAGAAATACCAAGGCCTCCATTTTCTTTAGGTGCAAGAACCTTCTTCCATTGAACCCAAGTAGCTTTCTTGCTGGAACTCTCGTGACCATTGAAGAATTTACTCCGAATCGATTCAAGAATGTGAATGATACCTGCAGGAACTTTAAATAGCGACATATGGAAAATAGGCATAGAACCCAACACCGATTTGATTAATGTAAGTCTCCCTCCAATAGACAACGTTTTCATCTTCCAATTGGAAAGACGACTCCTAACACGCTCCACAATATTGTCCCAAGATTGAAGTCTATGCATATTGCCCCCCACATATGAACCAAGATATAAGAAAGGCGTATTGAGCACGAGACAGCCAAGCTTTCTAGCCGCTAGAGAAACTTTATCATTCTCAACTCCAATACCCATGATTTTGCTTTTACTCAAATTAATATTTAACCCCGACACCTTATGGAACCAATCAAGAGCATGGATCAAAGAAGTGATATTATTATCATTCCATTCACCAACGAATACCGCGTCATCCGCATAAAACATATGAGACAAAGTAACCGAACCACCAATATTAATGCCATGGAACAAACCCGCATCAATCACCCTTTGGAACGAAATATGAAGGGATTCCATAACCAATAGAAATAAAAAAGGAGATAACGGATCACCTTGCTTTAAGCCTTTACCAAAATTGAATTCGGTTGTCGGACTACCATTGATAATGATGGAACCTTTAGAAGAATTAAGACAACACCTTATCCATTTACGCCATTTATCTCCGAAACCAAACTTACCAAGCACATCATCGAGAAAATCCCATCGGACCGAATCATACGCTTTCTCAAAATCGACCTTGAATAAAAGAGTTTGTTTATTTTTTCTCTTACACCAAGATATAACTTCATTAAGAATAAAAGGCCCGTCTAAAATTTGTCTATCTTTGACAAAAGCCGATTGAACTTCATTAACAATACCTCCCAAGACCCCAACCAGACGATTAGTCAAAATTTTAGCGATAATTTTATAGATGCAACCTATAAGGCATATCGGTCTAAAATCTTTCACCAGATTAGCATCCGAAAATTTCGGAATTAAGACAATAAAAGAGGAATTACATCCCCTAGGCAAATCAGAATGAACAAAAAAATACCTCACAGCTTCAAAGACCTCCTTATCCACAAGATACCAAAACTGTCGGAAAAAACCAAACGTGAACCCGTCGGGTCCCGGAGCTTTATCGGTACCACACTCCCACACTGCCTTCTTAATTTCATCATTAGTGACATCTCCTTCCAGGTACGACCGTTGAACGGAAGAAATCTGGTTAGGAAAATCCGCTAACAGCGAGGTATTAGACTTATCTGGTTTACGAAATCTATTTGCGAAATGTTCAAAGAATTCTTTTTTAACCTTAACCGGATTATCAATCCATTTACCTTCCGCCATAACCCCCCGAATACTTTGAATATTGCGTCTTTTATTAATGATGCCATGAAAAAATCCAGTGTTCTCGTCTCCCTCCACCACCCATTTAATTTTTACCTTTTGCGACATTTCCATTGCGTCCAAACTATCAAGTTTTTGAATTTGATGTATAATTTCCAAACGCGATTTATTCACCTCATCATTCCCCATCCCATTGTCGATAACCGTGTCTACAGCTTCTAATTTCTTCTTGAACTGAATTTTAGCGTTTCTCCTGATTCCCATATTAGTTTTGTTCCAACTCCGAATCTGCCGTTTAAGGAATCTAAGTTTGCACATCAAAGTTAAAATGGCATTAGATCCCACACGTGGGCTGTCCTTCCAAGTTTTTTCAACAAAAGCTGAAAATCCATCAATCTCAATCCAGTGATGATAAAACCGAAAAGGTGTAGGACCGTAATCGAAGAAATTTTCTTTAAGAAGAATAGGTCTATGGTCCGATAAGAATCTCTCCAAAGTGATGGCATTTATATTCGGGTGTGTACTTAGAACGCTCTCCGTCACCAAAAATCTGTCTAACTTACTCATCTTAGACGCATTTTTGTGACACCAAGTAAACCGACATCCTCCTAAAGAAACTTCTACCAGCCCCGATCTCGAAATAAACTTGTTAAATCTATGCGCCCCATATGAATTAAAATACGAACCGAATCTATCGGATTTGAGACGAACCTCATTAAAGTCGCCCATGATAATAACATCACCATTCCATTTAGTAATTTCAGACTGCAAGAAATCCCAAAGATTTTGTTTTTCTTTCCCCTCTTGAGGAGCATACACAGCTACTATCATTAATTTCTTTCCTGTCAATCGCCAATAACCCCGATTAATAACAAAATAATCAGACAAAGTAGAATTAATCTTACAGAAAGAATTTGGGTCCCAAACACATAGTATTCCACCCGAACACCCGATCGCCTCACTGTGATTATACTCAAACGCTAGGTTCCCCCAACAATGCTTAACACAAAACTCATCCATTTTATCCATCTTTGTTTCTTGAATCGTTAAAAAGTTAACCTTATTCTTGATACAAATCTCCTTTACCCAATCTTTTTTGGCCTTTTGAGCTAGGCCTTGGATATTTATTGACAAAAAATTCATCTATCACCCTTCTCCACTCCTTGCGATCCAATAATCTCCTCCAAATTTGAAATACATCCCTCCATTTTATATCCCATGACCTGTCCGACCTTGACCACCTCTTCTAATACTCCAATCATTGACCCACCTGATCTCGGAATTTCAGATTTTTTAAAGTGTCCTGCTGACGAAGATTCATTACCAATATCTTTCCTTTGCTTGGGTTCATGACATTCGCTATGTGCATCAATATCACCCACCTTCGTTTCTGATCTAACCTCGTCCCTAGCAAAATTTTCATCTTCCTTGTTATCTGATCTGACCTCAACAGTAGCTTTATCAGTGGGACAAAAGCCTGGTGGGTATTCCAAACTACCATCAGATTCCTTATTTTCATTCTTTTCTTTTTTCTGACGATTAAGAATTGGATATATGTTAAAAGGGTCTACAGACCTCTCCATCTTTTCATCCGAGTATTTTCCATCACCAAAGCTTTTCACCAATTCTTCTTCTTCTAACGGATTATCTTCACCTTTTTCTCCATCGCCATTTTCACCAAAGTCTTCCTGTTTCTGATCATCTTCCTCCTCATCCATAGAATTAACGTCCTCCTCGTCAATATCATCAGTAAAGTCTGGTACCCAGCCCGGTGATTCAATAGCTCTAATCCAGTAACATTTACCTCGATGAATAATCTTGAAATCTTCATTGATACTCTTGCTTGATTTCATCTGAATACAGATCCTTTTAGAATGAAAACAAGTGTCCTCCTCATCGTCCACATCCAACAACTTCCCCCATTTGTTCGCAATACGAGAGAATGTTTTACCTGTCCATAGTTTGAATGGTATACCTTCCACTTCAATCCATGCTACTCTTCCTACAACCTCGAAATCCGTAGAAGCTTTGATGACTTGAGAGAACCATGATGTGGCACTAGTACATTCTTTAAACTTATTGACTGATTCTTCGGATTTAAATTCCAACATTACCCATAGTTCTCCCATGTATTTGATCGTAAGTTCCGAGAACCCTTCATTGCCGAGAGCCTTTTTAATATTTGCAAGGGACGCAAATTCTTTCACCCTCCCAAATAAGGCATTGGTTATATCCATATCCATCAAACATTCATCGTCCAACACAAGTGCTGGTTCATTATTTTTCACCTCTGTCGCTGCACTTTTGTCCCCCATCAGAACACCCTTGAACGATTTGTCTACACCTGATTTCCCAAACTTCTTTGAATTAATTGCAGGTGCTGGCACAGATTTCTCTCCTTCTTGCTTGACATTGTTCCTTTGGAAACGAGCGATGTTGGCGTGAATTTTGAATCGATCAATCCAAACAGTGCCTAAATTATTAATAAGCCTCTCTTCACTAAATACATTAATGAATCTGACAAACCCAAATCTTTTACCAAACTTGGACTTCTTGTTGGGAATGAATGAATCAACCACGTGTCCATATTGTTTGCACGCCTGAGCAAGCTCCTTAGCCGATGTGTAATCCGGAAAATTCGTGACATAGACCGATGTAGATATCTTAGCCACATCGTCTTCCTTGGTTCTAAAATTTCTCATTAAAAATGTAACACGCCAACCACAGAGAGCAGATAATATCTTTTGATTGAAGAGATCCTCAAATCAAATTGAATTACAATGATACTACCAAAACTAAACCCTAGATGTACCACTTTTGTTGTCCCGCCTCTGGTGTCCCACCACTAGGATGTCCCACCTATGACGTCCCAACTATAGTGTCCCATCTATGGATTTCCATTCGAATCGCCAATATTAGGATCGCACAAAAGATCCTTGTATTGAAAGGATTTCTGGAATTAAAGATGATTAAGAATAGAAGGATTACCAATATGATGAATGATAGATGATTAGTGAGGCGTTTGATCCCGCCTGAAACGAATCGGAAATCGCCTCTTTTTACGAATCGGAAATGTCTATTCTATATCTGTATGAGACGGCGGAGTTGTTAAAGAAATATTCGCCAGTGTTAACACGTTTGTACCGGGAATCGATCAGTGCTTAATTAATTGAATCAGTTGGAATGCAGCCTCCATCTCGGGTGTCGTAAACCGAGATTGTTGTTCTGGATTTAAATGTACATGTGACGTATCTTTCATGAGCGGCATGAGCTAAATCGCTTGTTAAGGGTGTTCGTGGGAGGATAAGGAGGTATGAAATCATGGACTTCCTCTAGATGGTGTATATCAAACGTTCACTTCACTCGCTGTGTACATTTATTAGAAAGTTTACAAATAATAACCGGATCACTCTAGTTTTTAGGAAAAAAGATGGATCAGATAGTCGTTGGCTTTAAAAGTGAAATTGTAATGTAAATTTTTTTCTTTTTTTCCAAAGGCAAATTTTATAAACACATCAACACGTCACAAGGCAACAAACACCAAGAGGCTACAAAGAGAAGCCTAAACAACTAAAACAACAACAAATCACCAAAACATTTAATGTAAACAATTAAAATCAAAAGTAACTCAAACCAATCTTTGTATCCGAATAATGCAAAGTATTTCTTATTGGTTTTTTATTTTGATAATCGGAGTAGAGTGTGTTTATGTATTTCTTATTGGTTTTTTATTTTGATAATCGGAGTAGAGTGTGTTTAAGGTTGACGTGAAATGAAGCGAAAAATTTTTTTTGTCACGCTTTTCTATTTTAAAGGCAACAAAATATCTTTTACCTGCTAAAGGAAAACGAAAAGTGAGGACTTTTGTATTTAAAAAAAAGAATGTTTCCTTATTAGGTATGATTCTTCTAAATTTTTATTACTTTTTCAATTATGTTTAATTAAAAAGTCTAAATGTTTCTTAATTTAGCAAAAAAAAAATCGTGTATGTATACTTGAGGAGAAAAAAACAAGCTTAAAAGTATACGTGTCAAAAACTAAAAGAAAAAAACATTAAAAGAAAAGGGCATAAATATTTAAAAACTGAGGGTGTCCAATGACAATGAGAAAAATCAATCTAATCCACGTAATGAAACATATTGCACCAACAAAACATACATAACCGTATCCCTAAACAACAACAATCGACTATTGCAACAAATAAACAAAAAGAAACATACAAATCCAAAAACCCTAATTCGTTTATATGATTATATGGCTCTTCAACTTTATTTATCGATTCATGTGTTCTTCAAGCGATAGATCCAAGTTATGTTAATTGAAATCACACAATCTCAGCTCGTTATATTAATCAACTGTATGCTTCCTTGGATCTTGCTAATCGGCGGTATGTATTTATGATTTTTATACAATTTTGTGTTAAAATTTAAATCTTTTGATTATTTACTAATTTTTTTAATTAAAATATGAAGCTTTTAGTTAAATTATGTAATTTTTCCCAGTTGTTCTACATGTTGTTGAATTGAAGCTTCCTCATGAAGGTGATCATGTTTATGATTGAAACATCAGGTATGACCAGATTTGTTTGATTAGAGGCTTTAATAACACAAATACCTCCACCATTCCTTATACCGCTAAACATCAGGTATGACCAGATTTGTTTGATCATGTGTGTGATTTGTAGTTTACTGATGTACTTATTTTTAAATGATGGATTTAGGGCTTATGAATAAGTTGATATTTCAGCCACAGTTGATGACTGATAAAGAGTACTTAGTACATAGTATCGACTATGCTATCAACCACGGGGTTTAGAACAATGGATGCAGGCTCCAACTCGAGGATACCCTCCTACACTGGGTATGGAAGATGATGATTTTTTCCCTGATCCAAATGGTTTTAAAACCATTACAGAACAAGAATACCGCACACTATTAAATGTAAGTTCATTATCCTTACATTTGTACAAATTAGTCGGTTTGAGCTATATTTCTTTTACTAACGATGGTTAACGTAAGAAAGTTGTTCTAAACTGTAAATGAGTGTATCAGTTATAAAGTTTACAAGGCTGACATTTTGGGTGTCTTAGATCGATGGTGACGATTTAAAAAATACAAAAGATTTTGTTTTGATTAATATGGTAGCAAAGTTGTGAGTCATTAGGTTGAAGGGGTGTTTGGGATTGCTGTTTCCATATATAAATTATGTAATATTTAGTTATTCAATGATTTTAAAACAAAAATATGAATAACTAACACAAAGTATACGGAAATTTACACTAATTGGAGGGATTTGGCATTGCAATTT
>BQNB010111400.1:0-22356 GCA_026074375.1 Tanacetum coccineum | reverse complement strand
GGGTTCGAGTCTTGCTCACCCGGGCCAAGCTCTTGTCTTTCCCCCTTTTTTATTTTTTTGCAAACTCTAGGGTAGAAAGTGTACAAGACAAAAGTAAAGGGTAGGCGGGTAAAGTATCTAGAATTTACACTACTATGTAAACGGGTACCCCTTATCTTTGAGAAAAGTACTAAACAGACCCTACGCTTGTGGCTTATTTTTGGCTTATTTAAAAATTGAGAATTAGCAAAAACTTAAAACTACAATTTTATTAACTAGCTTAATCTCTACAACTTTAACAAAGGCACTTTCAACTTTTGACAAAAGAATAAGCTAGAAAATAAGCCCTTAAGATTCTGTCACAGAAACTTAGGTTTTAAGAGCTTTTCTAGAAATTTGCTTATTCCTAGCTTATTACTTGATGAAATTTGAAACTAAAAGAAACTACTTGATGCTCATGATGTGTGCTAAGGATATCCAAAAAGAAATACTCTGCTAGTTAACAAAAGTAACAAGGAATTTGCTATCAAATATTGACAATTCAGGCCTATACTAAAAATAAGCTTTTCCTAATAAGCTATCTAGCTTATTATCAATCCTTAGGAGCTGAATTTCTAGAATTAAGCTATTCTAATGAAATTAAGCAAACCTAGATAAAAGGAATTTCAAATCTAAAACTAGAAAAGAGAATTCAAAATGCAAATAGCTGAAATCTAAAAATGCTGATAAGCTACCTTTGACAGGAAGAATAAGCTAGTTAAAATGCTTAAATTTGAAAACTAAATGATAAAATGTAATAAGCTAATGGAATTCTAAAAATATACTAAATTTTAAATTCTAAGACTTACTTATGAATGCTCAAAGTATGCTTAAAAGTTCACAAGCATTAGCAGTTTACACTGCCATATGCTGATGCAATTGGTAAATTGCAAAAGTGCAGGCCAAACTAACACTTTAGAAACTATTATACTTACTCAACTAATGTATTTAAATCTACATCAAACCATTTTGAACACTAGAAGGTTATAATTCTCTTAATCCTAACACTACTTTGCTTTCTAAAATGTCCTGGTGCAAGAGTCAAGTTTTTGAACTCTAAAATTTGAAATATTACAAACTAATTCTAATAACCTACTTAAAACTTGATATACTACCCTAACACAACTAAATGAATAGATTTGACAAAATAATGTTGACTTAAAGAGTCAAATTAAGCCTAATCCAAACACTCCCTTATATTGACTGTCAAAACAAGTTTGAGTTTAAAATCTATCTAAAAACTAAAACAGCTTAAACTTTTTATCTACTTCTATTTAGAATGACTTAATAAAACTAATTGAACTATAAAATGCCTAGCTTATGTATGAAAATAAGCTAGTTACTCTACTAAGCTTATACTACTACTATGACAGAATTATATGAAAAAGTGAGATTACTCAAATTTAGTCAACTAAACACTCAAAATAGCTAATCAACAAACCTGAACAACATGATATTAGAGAAACCTAAACAAAATTTGAATAGAAATAAGCAAATGTAAAAGCTGAATTTAAGCTAAATTGAAACTTTAGGAATTAAACCTGAGAGTTTAGGAGTCTCAGCACTTAAACCACTCTATCTGAGTGAGTGGCTTATAAAGCTTGAACCTAAGTGGCTCCTTAGCCTCTAAACCTCAATCAACAAGCTCAATAAGCTAAAACAGCTTATTACTTCCTTGAACCTCCAAAGTGAACTCAATACACTCAAGTGATCATCTTATGATGTAAATTGATGAAAGTAAGTAAATGAATTTCTAAAAACAGACTTTTAACTAAATTTGAGCTTATGAAAAGAAATAAGCTCAAATGAGCTTATTAAGAGCTTATTGAGTAAAATTTGCTTAAAATGGAAATCAAAGAACAAAAATACTTGAAAACTGAATTGTTATTGCTAAAATGATTAAGTACAAGAGGAAAGGAAGAGAGTACAAGTGCTTAAATCGTATTGAAAGTAAATTGCTTAAAAACGAGAGAATTACAAGACTAAAAATTTAAAACAAAACAACCACCGAAAAATGAAACCTAGAGCTTCTATTTATAGAGGATTGAAGAAGAGAAAAGAAGAAATCTCGAAGCTTCCACCTAATCTCAGCCGTTGATCATGATTGATTTATTTGTAGCCGTTTGATTGAGGAAAGTGAGGTGTTCGAACCAATGAAATGATGACACGTGGTCGAAATGATTGGGAAGTGATTTGTGAACGAGTTTGAGTGTTATAGAGGAGCGGGGGGGTGTGAATTTGGTGATTGGGTTGTTTGATTTTTTTGGCGGGAAATGCAGTTGAGTTAGTTTAGGGAAACGGTTCAAAAGCGCGTTTTCTGTTTAAAAGTTTAAAGAATTGGCACAAATGGTCCCTGCGATTGCCCCGTCCAAATTGTAGTTATAACACAAGTTTGGAAATGACAGATTCGGCCCTTGTGTTTTCTTTCTTTCTTTCTTCTCTTAACAAACAACTTTTCACTTAATGCAAATTTAGTCCTTGAACTTCAAAACTCCAAATAGGCCTTTGAAACTTTGCACACTTGTCAAGATTGGTCCTTGGCTTTCTTTCTTGCTGTATCGGCTGATCCGGCTTTGATCTTTGGCTATTTCTTTACTCTTTTTCTTGACTCTTTCGTTTCTTCGGGGTTTTGACTTGGGTTGACTTTGAACTTTGACAGTTGAACTTTCGTTGACTATCTTTCACACAAAGGACGATTCCCAGTATACCTATTGGTAGCAGTATAAGTCCTGAAGGTTTCTTGCTTCTTGTTTTGCTGCTGGTGGTGATCATTGTTATGGTTGTTATTGTTATAGTTATTCTGATACTTGTTGTTGATGATGTTTCCCTTATCCTCAAGATTTCGTTTACGGTTATTAGCTTCTTGTACAAAATCATGCTTTATTATCTGATCCATTAGCATTTGGGCTATGTTGATGGCTTCCTCTAAAGTTTGAGGCTTCAAGGCAGTAACATTTCCTTCAATACTTCTAGGTAATCCATTGATGAAGACTTCCATAAGTTTCTCGGCATTTGGTACCATGTTTGGGCATAAGACGGTTAATTCTTGGAATCTCCTAATGTAAGTCTTAAGATCATTTCCTTTCACAACCAAGTTGTAAAATCCGTCTTCCATTTTCTTGACTTTAGTTCAAGGGCAATACTTATCGATTAAGAGTCTTTTCAATTCGATCTAAGTGATCTGATTGGCTTGATTTATTCCAATAGGTTGAGCGTATGAATTCCACCAAGACAGGGCATCATCGGTTAAAGTACCGGTAGCATGAGCTTTTACATGACAAACCTCCTGACTTATCATTTTTCCATGTATTTGGTGCACTCTGCTATCCGACAAATGATAGTGAGAACTTGGGTAAGTTACAACCAAAAGCTAATATTGGTATTTTCATTGGCTATGCACCCACAAAGAAAGCATTTCGAATTTACAACCGACGTACCAGACGAATCATTGAGACAATTAATGTAGATTTTGATGAGTTGACTGTGATGGATTCTGAACACAGCAGTTTAGGACCCACACTTGATGAAATGACTCCTGCAACAATTAGTTCAGGACTCGTGCCAAACCCTCCTCCTTCAACACCGTTTGTACCACTTTCAAGAAGTGATTGAGATCTCTTATTTCAACCGCTGTTTGATGAATTACTCACTCCTTCACCCAGTGTTGATTATACAGCCCCTGAAGTCGTTGCTCCAATTTATGAAGTAGTAGCTCCAGTTCCCGCTGTATCAACCGGTTCACCTTCTTCAATAAATGTTGACCAAGATGCACCATCACCAAGTAACTCTCAAACAACACCCGAAACTCAACCTCTTGACATTCTTAACGATGTTGAAGAAGACAATCATGATATTGAAGTTGCACATATGGGTAATGATCCGTACATTGGTATCCTAATTCCAGAAGTTCCTTCTGATCAATCTTCATTGTTAGATTCTATTCATACAATTATGCATCCCGATCACCAAATTTCTGAACACAATAGAAAATGGATTAAGGATCACCCACTTGAAAACATAATCGGTGAACTCGCTAGACCATTTTCCACAAGGCCGCAATTACATGAGCAAGCTCTTTTCTGTTACTATGATGCTTTTCTCACTGCTGTTGAACCTAAGACGTATAAAGATGCTTTGACTCAATCTTGTTGGATCAAAGCAATGCAAGAAGAACTCAATGAGTTTGAACACCTAAGAGTATGGGAGCTCATACCCCAACCAGATAAAGTTATGGTTATTACTTTGAAGTGGATCTACAAAGTGAAGCTAGACAAACTAGGAGGTATTCTAAAGATCAACGCTCGATTAGTGGCTCGTGGTTACCATTAAGAAGAGGGAATTGATTTTCAAGAGTCTTTTGCTCCAGTTGCAAGATTAGAGGCTATAAGGATTTTTCTCGCGTTTGCCGCTCACATGAACATGGTCGTCTACCAAATGGATGTGAAGACTGCGTTTCTGAATGGTAAACTGTGGGAAGAGGTTTATGTTAGCCAGCCGGACGGGTTTGTGGATCTAGATAACCCCAATCACGTGTACAAGCTAAAGAAAGCTCTATATGGGTTGAAACAAGCTCTACGCGCATGGTATGACATGTTGTCTTCGTTCCTGATATCCCAAGACTTCTCCAAAGGCTCAGTGGATCCTACTCTATTCATCCGTAGGGAAGGCAAGGAATTACTTCTGGTATAAATATATGTCGATGATATTATCTTTGCTGCATCTACACCTGAACTTTGTGACCTATTTACTAAAATCATGTGTTCAAAATTTAAGATGTCAATGATGGGCAAAATCTCATTTTTCTTAGGACTATAGATTTCTCAAAGTCCCAGAGGCATCTTTATTAACCAGTCAAAATATGACCTTGAATCTTTAAAGAAATACGGTTTTGACTCTTGTGACCTAGTGGATACTCCCATGGTGGAGAAATCCAAACTGGATGAGGATAAAGAAAGAAAAGCTGTTGATCCGTCACACTATCGTGGCATGATTGACACCCTCTTTTATCTTACAGCCAGTAGACCTGACATACAATTTGCTATATGCATGTGTGCTCGGTATCAGGCACGACCTACTAAAAAGCACTTACACGCGGTCAAACAGATCTTTCGATATCTAAGAGGAACCGTCAATTGGGGACTATGGTATCCAAAGGATTCTTCAATTACTCTAACAGCATTTGCAGATGCGAATCATGCTGGTTGTCAAGATACACGCCGTAGCACATCTGGTAGTATGCAGTTCTTGGGAGATAGACTTGTTAGCTGGTCATCAAAAAGGCATAAAAGCGTTGCGATATCCAGTACGGAAGCTGAATATTTTGCTATGTCTGGATGTTGTGCTCAAATCCTCTGGATGAGATCACATCTTACCAACTATGGCCTTGGATTCAATAAAATTCCAATGTACTGTGATAACAAAAGCGCTATTGCCTTATGCTGCAACAATGTTCAACATTCTAGGTCGAAGCATATAGACATCAGATTTCACTTTATCAAGGAGCATGTTGAGAATGGGGTGATCGAACTTTATTTTGTCAATACAGAGTATCAACTAGCGGACATCTTCACAAAAGCCCTTGCAAGAGAAAGAATTGAATTTCTTATCAACAAGCTGGGAATGCGAAGTTTTACGCCGGAGACTCTGAAATACTTGGCAGATGAAGTTGATGAATAATGGTGGTACCTATTCACATATCCTATATAATATGTATATATTAAAAATCATAAAAACCAAAAAGATTTTTATTTTTAGAAAACTTTTATAAAAACAAAATACAAAAAATATAAAATTCATAAAATCAAAGAAAAAATTAAAAAATGTAAAAATATAAAAAGAAGTAATAATGGCATGTCTTCTGAAAATCGATAACATTTACGGTCTTAGAAATATCATTCAATAATCATACAAGGCTGTAAATGAAGTTCGAGCAGAAGTTCCAAATGTTTTTCGAAACATGCCAAAGCTTGCCTATTATTTCAATCGCAACACGGATCATAACTTAAAGGCAGTATTTACAAAAAGGAAAACTGACACTCATAAACGTGAATTTAATCTCGGCATGTCTAACTTCAGACCATGCAAAGGGTTGTGATTACTTGTATCACAACCCGTGCTTCCTATATTTACCATAAAGTGTACGGTGTCCAGATCGCATATGTGTTAAAATAAAGAAATCTTATTTTTTTTTGTGTTTGTTTTCAAAGATATAACTTGCATCATCAAAATGCTTTTTCAAGACATTCGACTTCCTCAGAACAATACTACAGCACTTTAAAATAGAAAAAACGGTCACTGTTTAAGGGGGAGAAAATGTCAAAAATCTTCTTCATAATAATAATGAGTTTCAAAGGAAAAAGGTTTCAAACAATAACGGAATATCATTTATTAAGGGAAGATAATTGAGCTTACATTTCGTATGCCTTATATGTTATGTGTTTATGACTTTGGGGAGTATTTTTCATAAATTAAGTCTATAGGTATGATAGTATAAACATTAGGGACTCTTTGTGCTACTTGTTTAACTTGTATATGCCTTATAAAACTTAAGTAAGCAAAATGGAAAAAGTATAAATCTTGAGGGGCCAAATGTGTTAAAATTGAATTTTTGAGAAAAACCCCACCCACCCCACCCCGTCCCCAGCACACACAAACACACACAGATATTTTATTTTTCCCTCCATCACCAAAAATCAATCGCCATCATCACCATCTTCATCTCTTGTTATTTTCGAACCTAAGGTAAATCTAAACACTTGTTCTACACTTCCTAAACATGTCATACCTCGAAGGAATTTGGATTAAATTCAACTTTGAACTCGAAAACCCTAATTATTGAATTAGGGTTTCTCAAAATCAAAAGTGCATAAATCATCAAATTGGTTGAGGGGTTATGATTGCTTCAGAATATAGAATACTCGTATAATACAGTTTTATGTGTGCTTGACATATGAATGAGATTATGCCCGATTGTATGCTCGATAATTTAGGGTTTTGGGAAATAATGTAAATTGTTGATGGGCTTTATAACAGAATGCATGTTTATCGATTATTAAATGTGCTTGAGCCATTAAAACTCACCCTTGTCTGTAGATAGTTGAATGAATGTGCTAAATGTGTAAAAGTGTTCGTATCTTGTATAATCTTGATGAATTCGTGGATAAATGTTGTTAGACTTGTGTCTAAAGGTTATCCTTATGATAATAAATGGTAAAAGAACAACTCGTGTGCAACAAAATCATGTTTGTGAATGTTTTTAGTGTGAACCTGAACTAGTCATGTTCACTTAGGAACCGATCTAGTCAATACTCTTGAACCCGAACTAGTTACATCTCTTTGGGAACCGATCTAGTCTTAACGTAATTTATCATCGACTAGCTTTTGAAGAAACTTAAAAATCTTATCGTATCACGTTACTAGGGAATTTCATGTGAGGGGTTCCATTTGGGTATTTGTTTTGACGAGTTTGCAGGGTTTACGATTTAAAGTGCCCCGACTCCTCAAACGTTACTACATGGCCTCTGGATTATGATAGCCCAAACAGTGATACAATATTTCCATAAATTAATAAATCAAAGTAATACGTTAAACTTTATGAAGTTTTGAAACATAAACCATCACACTAAGACTTGACATATTACCCCAGGTTGCGTGACGAGGCCGTTACTTTCACTTGATATACTTTTGCCATCAATCAGATTTCCCCTGTTAAGGTGAGTTCATAGCCTCGCATTTTAAATCTTCTAATGTTTTCATAAACCCGCGAGGGGGATACATGCTATAAACCATGAATACGAGTGTTTTTCCAACTGTATGCTATCCTGATATATTATTGCCTAAGTCCTTACTTTTGCCATTAAGACCCCACTATCATGAACCGTTAATTACTTTTCGGAGTAAGCGCGAATGCTATGAATAGATCTATTTGGGATTGAACTTCCCCGTTGGTGTACCTATACTTTCTGGTAACCAAACGCACTTCATTTGAATCACTATGTGGGTGTTTGGCAAAGGCACCCGTTGGGGCAACTTCTTGTGATTATTGATTATCTTAAGGTCTCGGTGTCATGAGCTTAGGGCAATAATATTGTTTTCTATAATAATTGTACTCATTGCAATTATTACACTTATAGGTGTATAACAACGTAACCCACTATTGAACTTGTATTCAAACTGTTTAACATAAACCTATGAATTTCCCTTAACCTTTGTGTTGATCTTTTTAGCATGTTTATCTCAGGTAATTGAGCATCGCATGGCACAGAGTGGCACGAACTTGAAGATGGCTAAACTGTTATCATTCACACTTTATGTTTTCATGTAGATTTTGGGACCTCTGTTTGTAAAAACTCTGATGAAATAAAGAATGATAACTTATCTTTTAAAAAACATCTTTTTTGAGTCGTTCTCTATGATTATGACTGTTGTACTGTGAAATAATACCCCAGATTAGCTTTTGCTGCTATTTGTCAAAATGGGGGTATTATATAACCTTTGGGAACCGAACTAATCAAAACCCTTAATGACCCAATCTTGTTCTTTTTAGGAAAGGAACCGATCTAGTTTTCTCAAAAGGGGACCCGGTCTAGTTTTCTCAAATAGGACCCGATCTAGATTTTTTTGGGGAACCGATCTAGTTGATTTTTTTTAGGAACCGATCTAGTGGATTGGTTTAAGGACCCGATCTAGCTGTTCCTATTAATGACCCGAACAAGTGAAATCATCAAGGAACCGATCTAATAGATTTAGACCAAAAACACTTAAGATCAAAATTCCAATTTGAAGGCAAATTAAAACTTAACTTAGCTGGCTAATTAAAATTGGTTAATTATCCTATCTAATTAAGTTAAATTAGGCTTAAAAGCAAGGTAAAATCAAGGTTAACTAATATACAACTTAGGTTATCTAAATTCTCTACTAGTTAGAAAAACCACGATTCCTAAATTGTCAAAAAGGTTACCTTAACCCCTTAAGCATATAAGTCTATCTAAGTTGCCATTCAGAGGAATAGATCTTTGCAAGTGCTAAAAGTCTTAGAGGTCTAATACTTAAGAAAATTTTCACATCATGATAAAACATAAAATGTTCACATAAAAGGTCTATATAGTTATATATAAACTTGGTTATATATAAAAACTGTATTGATGTTTTTAAGCAGAACTATGGACATCACAAGAGATCAACAAATTGCATTGGATGACGCTTTAGCCGCTCCTGCCAATCGAATCAAGATTGGCAAAAGTAATCTTCAAGTAAGCTCTGACCTCAGCTCCAAAGAAGCAACTCTTCAAGTGGTTTATGATGTTTTGAAACTCACTCCCTTTTATAAGGCATTCCAAATCACAACGGATGTTCTAGAAATTTACATGCAAGAGTTTTGGGCCACTGCTACAGTTCAGAATCACTCGATTCATTTCAAGATGAACAATAAGAAACATATTGTGAATCTTGAGTACTTCAGAGAGATGCTTCAAATATGCCCTAAACTCCCTAATCAGCAATTCGAGGAACTACCCTTTGAAGAGGCAATTCTCACATTTCTCAGAGATCTCAGTCACAGTGGAGAAATAAAAATGATCACCGATGTCAATGTCAACAAGCTGCATCAAACCTGGAGATCATTTGTTGCGGTTATCAACAAGTGTCTGAGTGGTAAAAGTACTGGTTATGACAGTCTTCGACTATCTCAAGCTTAAATCCTTTGGGGGCATGTACCATAAGAAGAATGTAGACTATGCCTACCTTTTATGAGAGGACTTTGTTTATCAAGTAGAGACCAAGAATGTTAAGAGGAGTAATGTGATGTACTACCCTCGCTTCACCAAAGTCATCATCAACTTCTTCATGACTAAGGATCAATCTATTCCAAGAAGGAACAAGGTAAATTAGCACTTTGCCATGGATGACTACATGTTCACCACGATCAAGGTTGTCTTTAGGCATGAGGACACACAGCTGTATGGTGCCATTTTGCCTGATGAATTGACGAATGAAGCCATCAAAGATTCTGAATCCTACAAAGAATACTATGTCATTGCTTCAGGAGCTGAACTACCAAAAACTAAAGCAAGTGTAAAGAAGAAGCGGGTTGGATCTGACATGTTAAAAACTCCTCCAACTAAAGGCAAAAGACTCAAGACTTCTACAAAGGCGGCTAAAACTGCAAAGATGAAGCAACCTGCAAAGACATCTAAAGCTAAAGGTCTAACAGTTCTATCTGAGGTTGCTTTAACTGAAGCTAAACAAATAAAGCTAGCTACTAAAAGAAGCCTGATACAAACTCACAGCTCTCACGCCAGCGGCTTAGGTGTAGATGAAGGAACTAGTGATATACTAGGGGTTCTTAATGTACCAACATATGGATCTGATGACGAGCAAATCTCTTAGAAGTCCAGTAAAGAAGAGGATGATGATGAAGTAGCCGTGAATGATGATGATGATGAAAATGATGATGATGATAATGACAATGTTGATCAAGACGATGATGGACAGGAATATGATGAACATGATGATGAAGAACAAGGTGATGATGATGAGCAAACTGATTCAGACAATAATGGTGATGACTTTGTTCATCCCAAGTTTTCCACTCAGGATGAAGAAGATAAAAAAGAAGATAGCTTTGATCCTCGTGTTCAAACACCTTCCCATGTTGAATCCACTGATGATGAAGACAGTGATGAAGAAATTCAAGATGCAAATGTTGAGGGAGATAAGATGAATGAAGAAGAGACAAATGAAGAAGCAGAAGTGGATGCATTATACAAGGACATGAACGTCAATCTGGAGGGAAGAGATACTGAAATGACAGATGCTCCATGCACTATCATTCAAACTACTCAAGTAATAGAAGACACTTATGTGATCATAACTCTGGTCAATCCAGAAGGTCAACAACAGAGTTCTTCTGTGTCATCTGTCTTCGTTTCAAACATGCTCAACCCCAGTCCAGACATAGGTATTGACTCTTTATTTAATCTAACACACTGAGTCAATAATTCACAGTAGCTGATCCGGTTACTAATATTGTTGAGCCACTTTGTTATCTGTTTTTATGCAACAACCTCTGTCCTACACCCAACACTCCTCTCCTCACCACATTACAACAAACACGCCTGTTCCTTACCACAAAACTGTTCCAAGTTCCTCACTATAAGATCTTCCCAATTTTGGTTCTTTATTCGGGTTTAACCATAGACTAAATACTTTAGAAAACAACTTCTCAGAGTTCAATCAAACGAATCAATTTGTTTTAGCAGTTTCTTTATTCTAATTTTGGCATGTTGATGCTACCTTGCCACAGTTGCATGATGAAGCGTCATACAGTTGTCACAGTTACAATCCGAAAGACTTAAGGAGATGAGTGAAAGCCCAAGCTGAAAATGCAGATTCCTCAAACATAACTTTGATGATAACATTAAGAAAATAATCAAGGATCAAGTCAAGGAACAAGTTAAAGCTAAAGTCTCTAAGATTTTGCCAAAAATTAAGAAGACTATCAATGAACAACTTGAAGCTGAGGTTCTGACTTGTTCATCCAATGAATCTAAGACATCTCCTGCTATAGCCGCCAACCTATCTGAATTAGAGATGAAGAAGATTCTCATAGACAAGATGGAGAGCAATAAGTCAATCCACAAATCTAATGAACAAAAGAATATCTACAAAGCATTGGTTGACGCTTACAAAAGTGACAAACTCATTATTGACATATATGGAGATATATTTCGTTTAAAAGGACATAGAGTTGATGAGGTATAAAGAACAATGAAACCTCAATGGATCATACCGGGGGTTCTAAGAGAAGAGAGCTAGTAAAGAACAGTGTCTACCAGTGCCACACACCAAAGGAAAAACCTTCAAGTACAACTAGGATAGTCAATGAAGTTCCATATCTCATCACATGTCATGCTGGACAAGTCTGCTAAAGCAGTTGAGACAAAGCACTCTGCCAAGATTTAGAAGAACCCACATCAGGAGTTTCATAATGGAGTTTCTGAAGATCATCCCTAATGAAGAGACCTATCAGCATCTGATTGGTTTCAAAAACCAGGCAAACCTCCTACTCATGATCATGATTGAACAAGAATTTTTACTGATGCTCATGGACCTTGTTCAATCTTGGCTAGGCTCTTTGGCCCAGATGGAAGATCAGCTTGATATCATTTAATAGTTTTGATGGAACCCCCTTGACTTTCAGCATTTATGGATGAGCAACCGCTTATAGTTGGATACTCAAACCTCCTGTGTAATTATTAGTCGGTTCAACATTTAAGCTAATGAAAGGATCATGCAAGAGTCTGGTGGAACTTGAATATTTCTTTGAAGAAGTCTACAAGGCAACCACTGATCAATTAGACTGGAACAACCCTAAAGGTCAGCAATATCCTCATGATCTGCGAAAGCCTCTAACATTGATACCTAATTCTCGAGGTCGTTGAGTCATACCTTTCGATTAATTCATCAATAACAACCTAGTGTATCTAAATGGTAGTGTCTCAAGCCGAACATATACAACTTCAATAATGAAGACCAAGGATGCAGAGTACGGGAATATCAAATGGACTGAAGATTTGGTCCCTAACACAATGTGAAGTCCAGTGCCAGTTAGCTACGACAAACATGCACTCTGGGGAATCTCACATTGGGGGCGAAAACGACAACAATTCTATGGATTTGCTACTAATAGGGAATCTGCTCAAGATGTCTACTCCAAACGCAGAATCAATGTTGTTACAAATCTTCACATAGTCAAATGGCACAATTACAAGCATATGGATTAGATCATTATTTGTAGAGACGATGACAAGCTGTACAAATTAAAAGAACGCGACTTCAACAGGCTTCGCATTCAAGACATAGAAGACATGCTGCTTCTTCTTGTTCAAGGCAAATTGACAAATCTCACAGTTGAAGAACGCCTAGATTTTAATGTCTCCTTGTGAATGTTTATAAGAAGCGTTGTCATCAAAAGGCGGGTGGAAGATATTCAATTAGGTGTCAAAATTTACCAAAAGAAGCTCAACCTCACAAAGCCGGATACGTACAGATCAGATCTTAAACAAAGGAAAGCTTATACAACATACTCTAATCCCAGAGGTTTCATTTATCAGAACAAAGACAAGAAGAACAGATTGATGTGTATTGATGACCTACACAAGTTTAGTCAAGAAGAACAGATTGATGCGTATTGATGAACTACACAAGTTTAGTGACGGTACACTTAATGATGTTCGGACTGCTCTAGATGATCGTCTAAAGGGAATTCGGATGAAGTATCTGCCTCAGACTATCTGGAGACAAAGTGATAGAGATAAAGCAAGAGCTATGATCCAAACAATTGATAAACAGCTAAAGACTAAAAGGATTATGCGAAGCTTAGAGACATTTGATGGTGGGAGACCGTACGATGGTGACTTTCGACTGCTGCAAAGGGCTGTATGATTTATCATATGATGTCCCTATCATAACAGGTCAATCCTCGTGAATAATTAAAACTTGTGAATTTGTATATATGTAGTGTAGACATTATGGTGATAAGGAGTGCTCGAGTACAAAATTTTCAAGAATTTCTTAGTAAATTCAATTTTTTTCAAATTATTATACTTAGCACTGTCTTATATACCCTCAAATATTAAGGGGGAGCATTAAAATGTTCCTATTAGATATTGTGTAACATTTTGTCCCCGAACGTTTAATCAAATTGATATCCAAAATATCAAGGGATTAACATTTTGGATAATGGGAGAAAATGTGATTAAACTGAATCTAATTTGTATTGAAATGTGATCAGATAAAATGAACCACTCCACACTTAGCATGTACTACGATTACGATGCACATGTTAAGGGGGAGCTTTTAATTGAACTTTTCAATGATTTCGGTTTTGATTGTGATGGAATACCCTAAAGACCGACCATGTACTTAAATTTATGAAGTTATAAGGTGGTTATGAATAGGTATTCAAATCCCATGATCCAATAAGAACCGGAGGGATATACCCAGGGATATCCACTAGATTGTGTAGAAGTCCTTAGGTATGATACAAAAGGAGAAAAAGTGAGAATTGGGAAAAGTGCCGACTGAGGTAGAGCTAGTACTAGAACAAACCCAATAAGGTACTAGTTATGAAGTCTCGATAAGCGCTGAAGGAGTTGAAGAATTAAAAAGTAAAGTTAAGATAAAGGGTGAAAAGAAAGAAGCCCTCCTTACCCTTAGGCAGAAACTGGGTCAATACATCTACTGTCAAGAATCACAAAGATAATTGCTGACATTGAAGACTAAAATCATGGACCCAGTGATGCAAAGCACAACCCTTCCTAGCCACGCAAGGTCTCTGGTATGTGCTTAAATACACATACCTTTTTCTCAATAAAACAAGCTTAAATGACAAAAAACGGACATAAAATGCCAAATATATGCTTGTTTTGTGTTATTTACTGTGCAGGTAACGAGTATTCACAAAAATAAGGCAAAAATCGGACAAAACCAAGTACGGCATTAGAAAGAGCGTAAAAAACTAAAGCCGACAGAATATGCATCTTATTTAGCCAACCCGTACCTAAGTTAAGCCCATATAATAAACCTAAACCTTTTATTAAAAGTCCAAACCCAAATCTATAAACCCGGCCCAAACCAAATGAGCCTACTAGCCTTAACAATAACCCTGTTAAAACTATTACACCACAGGTCCCTGAACTTTACACCGTTAGTCCTTAGGGACTAACACTATCAGTCCCTGCGCCCTTACACCGTTAGTCCCCAAGACCCTAACTCAGTTACCCTTTTACCCCTTAACCCTTAATGACCGTTAACTTTCAAAATACAATTTATATAACACTGAGAAAGGTAAGAAAGCCCAAAACAAGGCAAAACCCACTCCTCTATGTCTGCATATGCTTTCAACACACACCCTCACCATCTCTGACACATGCCTGTGCCGCGTGGGCACATTCGAGGCTTTCTATTGGTCGAAAAAGACAAAATGACGCATATGGGATAAGAATAAGGTCAAAGGCGATTTTAATGGTGATTGGCTGAGATTGATGTTTTCCATAAATAATTTTGGAATGATTGGTGGTTTTTACCTCAAGGATAAGCACAAGACTTCCCCTCGTGGTTATAAATAGAAATGAGACCACTCAGTGAAAATCATTTATTTTTAGGAGTAGTGTAGCTTATTGCTTATTTTTATAGTTTTTTTTATGATTTCTGTCTTTTAAAATATTGTCATTTACTTTTCAAGCTTTGTACCATCAAAGATTGATCAAAAGAAGTGAGTTCTCATTTTATTTTTACAACTATTTACTGTTCAGCTTATTGAAGTGCTTATTGTTCCCTTTGTATGTTTATTAATGTTGTTATTTGCTTATTTGAGCTTTGTTATGGCTTAGAGTTCCTTGTTCTTGTTATTCAGCAAATCTGTCCTAAAACGCCTTTAAACTGCTTATTCTTATTGCTTATTATTAAGTACTTATCTCTGCATTCTTATTGCTTATTAAGCCTTAATATAGTTAATTTATCATCTGTTTTTGGAAATCTTGGTTTAAAGCAGTTAAATCAAGGTTATAATGAAATAAGTGTTTTTAAAAGAATGTTTGGGAAAAGAGTCAAAATGAGTCAAAAGAGTGTTAAAACTGTTTTGGGTCATAAATCCAACTTTGTCAATCTCTTTTAGGCTATTTTAATTAGTTTTTATAAGTTGTTCAAGTTTAAATCTAAATTTTAAGTGTTTTCTACAAGTGTCTTAAATCTGTGGTTCTCAAACTAATTGCATCAACTTGATTAATTAGATCTTGATTAGTGGTCTTTAGTTGTTGTTTTCATGCTTGTTATGTTCCTTATATGAAGTATAATGAGTTCAATACAAATATGCAATTGCCATTTGAGTTTTTAGTCTAAATCTATCATAGTGTCTTAGTTTTCAAAAGTTTCAAAAGCCATTTTTCAAGCTCAAATTTAAGTTAGTAAAAGCTTGTTTAAGGGTCTGCTATTGATAATACAAGCTCTTTAGACATCTAGCTTTATCTGTTTTTCCTTTTTGAGTTTTTAAATCAGCTTATGCTAGCTATAAATCAAGTCTGCAAATAGCCATTTAGAGTTTTAAAAACCTCAAAAAATTCTAAGTCTTTAAATCTGCTTATTTTGCTTTTCTTGCCTTTTGCTTATTTGATTTTGCTTATTTTCTGTCCTTATTTGCTCATTAAGTCTAGTTTAGATCTGGTATTTCTTATTAGGTTTATAGGTTAGCTTATTTGGTCTGAAAGCTTAATCTGTCTTAAGCTTAAAAGCTTAAAGGCTCTTAAGTGAAACTGAGTTTTATCTCAGCTTATTTTTGGCTTAATTTTAAG
The DNA here is from genome assembly GCA_026074375.1 of Tanacetum coccineum. Lineage (NCBI taxonomy): Eukaryota > Viridiplantae > Streptophyta > Magnoliopsida > Asterales > Asteraceae > Tanacetum > Tanacetum coccineum. The sequence continues at coordinate 5,989 of BQNB010111400.1, read as the reverse complement.
TTTTATAAAAAGTTCTAGTTATAAAGTTTGCTTATTTTAATGTGTTCTTTAAGTTTTTCCAAAAAAATTTCAAAAAAAAGGTAAGGTCCAGGACTCGAACCTGCGACCTCACCCTCAACACACACACGTCTTAACACTACGCCCTTGGGACTTTTTCATAAGTCTCTTGCACAATTAAAAATATAAGGTGTGTTTCTAGTTTTAGCTCTATAAGCTGTTTGGCTTGTTAACTACTTATTTATAAGCAGTTTTTCAAAAGTCTGATTTTTCTTCCATTCTTTATAGCTTAAAGTACTTTTCGTAAAAAAATTAGAATTTTTAGATTTAGTTTACTATTTTTAATATTTAATTTAGATTAAAAAGTGTTTTTAATTCATAATAAATTAAATAACAGTCAAAAAAATATAATTCTTTTTTTTAATTTTCTTTTGTCATTTAGGACTTTTAGAAACCAAATTTGCTTTTCTAGGGTTAAAGTTTGATGCTTTAGGTTTTTAAGTCGCGTTTTATATTCCCGTTAACGTTTTTATATTTAATTTCGTAATAGCTTTAATTGTTGCTTGCCTTTGTTTGTTTTTGCATCATAGAAATAGAAACCAATCAAAATATTGAAAATTTTAAAATCCCGATTACAAACGTCAACACGAAGTTCAATCTACGCCTCGCAGGAACAAAAACGACCCGGGAAACGACTAGAAGGGGTTACCTTCGAAATAATACTTCCAGAATTATATTTTATTTGAGAATTGGTTTGTCGCTTGTTAAAAGTGATTTTCTGGTTCGCCTATATTTATATATATATATATATACTATTGACACGATCAGACTCTTAAAAGACTCTTGTTTCATTTCTCACGAAGATTACACGTATTTCTATCGACTTTCTCACTCCGAGTTAGTTGATATTGAAAAGGTGGCAGTCAGCTCCAGCCTCCGATCACTAAAACCAAAGTGCACTATTGAGTTTAGAGCCAAAAGAGATCATCCATAAATCTCATTAGGACACTTGTCAAATTAAGCTTGCTAAATCACACAATGTGAATAACAAGATGTATATTAAGAGTCCTACGCATTATCCTTGTGATTTTGCCAGAACATCCGAGTGATATCATTCATAATGAAGATGAAAATCCTGCTTGAGCCAACATCAAACAAGCTCATGGTAGGTGACTTGTGTGATTCTATACTGGAAAGAAACTTGTGACAACTGGAAAGAAACGATGGTGCGATTCTATAAGAATCAAACTTGTTCCAGGTTATGAATTGACGATTGATGATGAATTTTGAAATGATTAACACTCTCGATGTGTCACAAAACCACTTTAGCAAGTAACACGTCGATTGCTTTTCAAATTAATTTTTTTATTTCAATCGGTGAGATAGTAACTCGCTGGTTCACTCTTATCATGCTGTCTGCTTTGAGACGTTTTGATAATGAGAACATGCTGAGTTTGATGAATCTGATACACATGTGTTAGAAAGATTCGACACTTCAGCTGGAAATCCTGTCAAGGAGATTCTTCTTAAATTGAATCTACCTGATCACATGTCGATTGGTATGTGCTTAAATACACATACCTTTATCTCAATAAAACGAGCTTAAATAACCAAAAACGGATATAAAATGTCAAATATATGCTTGTTTTGTGTAATTTATTATGCAGGTAACGGATATCGACAATAAGACAAAAATGAAGCCAAATTGGACAAAACCGAGCACTCTATTGGAAAGAGCATGATATTATGAGTTCGACGAAGCATTCATCTCTTACAAGGCCAGCCCATGTTGTGCTTAATCGGCCTAAGACTTAAAGAAAAAGAGAATAATGAATCTTGGCCCAGCATACACCTAAAAGCCCAAGAAGGAATGACCTAATATACTTCTTTATATAAACGCAGCACAAGGAACATAGGGAAACACATCTTATTTTCTATATCATTTTTTTATCTCTTTTCATTTTTTTCATTTCGTGGAGAGAGGAATTACGAAGCCGACACCTCCCCACTAGGGGTCGGTGACTACTCTTTTATCATACTTGTTATCTTTAGATCATAGTTATTTATCATTTGTAATTTCATTTGTCTTGTAGTTTGCATTAATTTCATGATGTCAACATGTTCCTTTTTATGTTTTCTTTGTTAACAATCAGTACGAAAATCCATATGAATGGAAAATGAATATCATTCATTGTTTCTATTGTTTCAGTCATAGATCAAACACTAATTTTTATTTTGCATCTCATTTTTTTATTTAGCTTTGATTCCACAAAGGGTTTATCACGTTAGTTTTAAATTTATAATTTTACTTTTCATTAAATTTTCTTGTTTTAAACTTCATTTGTTTATGATATAAAAGATAAATGTGCATCAGGACATTTTCATTCGTTCTTTTTGCTTGTATGAATTCTCTATTCGCATATTAGATAAAATAATGTTCAGTAGCAGATTTATTCATTTCTTGTGTGGAATGTAAATGTAAGTTACCAAGTGAGTAGATTCATTTTCGATTGTGATTGCGGCATTTTATAATATTTTGTGTTATCCCCATTTGTGAATTTATTTAGATGAAGGTATAGATTTTAGAAGAAAGAACTGATGGGCATGACATATTTATTTTGTTGATCTCGTTTGAATCGGTTGAACATTATTCGTGTCTTGGTTAAATTTGGATGAAAGATTATTGGTTTAAGCGGTAATTTTGAGTTTAATCAATGGAGTTGCTAAATAGTTTAGGCGTTTATGGAGCGGGTCTCATCTCTCATTTTTTACACTTTTCATCATATCAGGTATCTCTATTCTCTTAGCCTCTTTATTTTTAGCATAATAGTTGTATTGTGTTTGTTTTTAATAAAAAAAATTTCTCAAAAATATTCTTCTTTATCTCCCAATGGTTTAATTCTCATGGAATCATCCGACCAATTCATCTGGTTCTTCTGTGGAAGTCTGAGTGATGAATATGGATGTCTATGTTCTACTTGTAAGTTATGTGGGAACGACGCTCATTATGGTTATGATTGTCCATTACAAGTTCCGTTTGTTTACAATCAGGACTCGTGTTTCAATCAAAACCTTGATAATTTTCCACAAACTTCAGCAAGTTTTCCACAGCAATATCTTTGTTGTGAAGACTGCTGGGGTCCTCATGCGACTTTTAAGTGTCAACCGATGAATCAAAATTTCTATGAGCCCAATTTTTTCTATAATTCTAATTCTTTCGGTTTTGACCAATTCCAACCTCCGTAGTATCCCGTCATTCATCAACCTCGTCAGGAAATGAGTACGGAAATGTTGCTTACTAATGAGAAACTAATAAAATCTATACGAACCTGTTTGAAAAATAATAATCAACCTCCTGAAGAAAAGAGTATTGCAGTATTGCTAGCTGAGGAGAGTATTCTTATAGTTATGCAAACTTTGGAAGAAAAGCAGATTGATACATAAAGTATGCAAGAATTGCTGCTTCAATTCTCTAAAGATTTACCAACTCTTGGTAATACTTTGAATCAACTAAAGCAGGAAGAGCAGGATATTTCTCAATATTGGAAGCCTCCCGTTTACTATCCTGACGATGATGACGATTTCTATATAGAGAGTATTGATGAAACTCCTCCATCAGATGCAATCACACCCGACTAACCAATTACGGACTCTCTCGTAATGGTGGATAAGCATCTTGACACTATTCCGGAAATAGACTCTGACGAAGAAATTGAGTCCAGTGTTGAGAACCTTAACCTAACCCCAAGTCAATCTGAGGATTTATCCGATTACGTAAGCGAGTGTGATTTTCCTTTTTGTGATAATTCTCCCGATTTTAACAATGATTCTGAGATTTTCTCTAATCCTCTCTTCGAGTCATCTTCTGAGGAAGATGTTCCGGTAGAAAATTTTAAAATTTACTCAAACCCTCTTCTCGAATTTGATGAAGAAATCTTTTCTAGTGAGATTAATCCGCTTTATAATGAGGTGTTAGAAGATCTCAATTCAATTCCACCGGGAAATGAAAATGATCACTTTAATGTTGAATCTGATTTAATAGAATCATTGCATAATAAAGATACTGTGATAACTTCCCCCAAGATTGATTTCCTTCTTGAGGAGTTCGCCGGTGAGCTCGCTCTTATCAATCTAATTTCACCGGGAATTGTTGAAACCAACTTTGATCCGAAGGAAGCCATTCGTCTTATTAAGAAGTTATTATATGACAACTCATCTCCTCGCCCTCTGGAAGAGCTTAATTCTGAAAATGATTTTGAAAAGGAGAATAGTGGCAGTACCACTATTCATACAGATATTTCTCTTCCAGAGTATGAATCATTCGACGACGAGAGTGATTCTGCATCTGAGATTTTCAATGATGATCTTTCTCACATCATATCTCCATCGGAATATGAATATGTCTACGCTGATGATGAGTCCGATTCGGGAGATTTAACTACAGATGTGGTGGAAGATATTTTAGGAGATTCAACAAGAAAACTTCAAATGTCTCATCGGGGCTTTAAAGCTCTCAAGATCAGTCATAATTTCTTTAATAAAAGCCCGATGATGATCTATGGAGGGGACATGCCAATCTTGGATGTTCCTTATCTCCATTTCTATCCTCCTTGACCAAATCAAGTATGGGGGATCGAGTCAGGCTCGTGACTCGGTTAACAAAAACAAAATGCTTATCAGGAGGCAACCCGTGTTTCTGTTTTCTGTCTATTTTCTAATAAGTGTGACGTGAGGGGGATGGCCTCTTCTAATCTTGTGTTTTTTTGTCTGTGATGATTTGTCAGGATTACCCAGATTATGAAGACTCTCGTGCTCGTGGTTTTGTCTAACGCTCACTCGGTCTTCATTCCTTTGCATGCTTATTTTGGAAATCCTATATCCTTGATCTTATTGACTAACGTTTAATATTTGGCATAATTAATAAACGGCTTTAGATTTATGTGAGATTCCCTTTTATATTAGTAATGTACATTGAAATTAGTATGAGGGGGTGGCAACCCCACATTAAGGACAATGTATCGTTCTAGTATGAGGGGGGAATCTATCGATTTGATCTCACTTGCATTTGTTTATGTTTTTCACGTAACCCAGTTTTACCCAGAAAATACAAAAAAAAGTAATTTTATGCTAAAATTTAAAAAAAAATTGCAAAAATAAAATAAGTGTTTATCACAAATGTTGACTTTCCACTGGTGAGAATAAGAATAATTTTTGACTTGACCGAGCATGTTGAGCTCTAGCTTACTCCCTTAACCTTTATAAATGTATAAGCTTTTGCTAGTCTTTTATACAAGAAGCTTTAAAATGCGAATTCTAGCTCAAAAGGCCAAGATTTTGCTCGTAGAGAGAGGAATTACGGAGCCGACACCTCCCCACTTGGGGTCGGTGACTACTCTTTTATCATACTTGTTATCTTTAGATCATAGTTATTTATCATTTGTAATTTCATTTTTGTTGTAGTTTGCATTAATTTCATGATGTCAACATGTTCCTTTTTATGATGTCAACAATCAGTACAAAAATCCAAATGAATGGAAAATGAATATCATTCATTGTTTCTTTTGTTTCGGTCATAGATCAAACACTAAATTTTATTTTGCATCTCATTTTTTTTATTTAGCTTTGATTCCACAAAGGGTTTATCACGTTAGTTTTAAATTTATAATTTTACTTTTCATCAAATTTTCTTGTTTTAAACTTCATTTAGTTATGATATAAAAGATAAATGTGCATCAGGACCTTTTCATTCATTCTTTTTGCTTGTATGAATTCTCTATTCAGTAGCAGATTTATTCATTTCTTGTGTGGAATGTAAATGTAAGTTACCAAGTGAGCAGATTCATTTTCGATTGTGATTGCGGCATTTTTTAGTATTTTGTCTTATCCCCATTTGTGAATTTATTTAGATGAAGGTATAGATTTTAGAAGAAAGAACTGATGGGCATGACATATTTATTTTGTTGATCTCGTTTGAATAGGTTGAACATTATTC
>BQNB010111399.1:0-14604 GCA_026074375.1 Tanacetum coccineum | reverse complement strand
AAGGGATCGTCCACCAATGCTTGCAACAGGACGATATGCACAATGGCGATCACGGTTCTTACGATACATTGATACAAGACCAAATGGTGATGCCTTACGGAAGTGCATTCTTAAAGGTCCATACACTCCAACGATTGTCACAACACCAGTTGTTCTTGCAACAGAGGATTCTCCAGCAGTTCCTGAACAAACAACAGTCGAGACAACTATGAATATGACTCTTGAAAACAGAGCTCATTTTGAATCAAAAAAAGAAGCGATTCATTTGATATTGACTGGAATTGGAGATGAAATATACTCAACTGTTGTTGCATGTCAGATAGCTCAAGAAATATGGGAAGCCATCGAAAGGCTACAACAAGGTGAATCACTCAATATTTAAGATGTCAAGAATGCTAACCCATTAGCACTTGTTGCTACTGCTTAAACACTTCAAGACCCTTATTACCAAACATCAAAACCTCACAAATCATATGCACCAACATCAAAAGCTTCACTTCCAACCAGATCTCATGCAACTACAAGATACAAAGGCAAAGAGATAGCCAAACCAATCACACCACCATCTGAGTCGGCTTCTGAAGAAGACAGTGATCCTGAACAAGCTCAGAAGGATAAGGACATGCAGAAAAATTTGGCTCTCATTGCAAAGTACTTCAAGAAACTCTACAAACCTACCAACAACAACCTCAGAACTTCCTCAAACACCAGAAACAAGAATGTGGATACTACTCCAAGGTACAAGAATGACAATCAGACTGGACAGTTTGGGAATCAGAGGGCAGTAAATGTTGCTGGGGCTAGAGAAACTGTAGGTGGTCAAGTAGTGCAACAGTCTGGGATATAGTGTTTTAACTGCAAGGAATTTGGTCATTACTCTAAGGAATGCAGAAAGCCAAAACGGGGGCTGAAAGACTCAACGTATCACAAGGAAAAGATGTTGCGGTGCAAACAAGCTAAGAAAGGTGTTCCATTACAAGCAGAGCAAGCTGATTGGCTACAGGACACAGATGAGGAGATTGATGAACAAGAATTTGAAGCACATTATAGCTATATGGCAAAGATCCAGGAGGTTCCTACTACAGACTCAGGAACTGCTATTGAGCCATTAGAACAGGTACACAATGATGCTGACTATAATGTGTTTGCTAATGTGAGACAGCATTCTGAGCAATCTGAATCCACTAGTAACACATGTTTAGTGGAAACGGATGATAGTAATGTCACTTCTGATTCACCGGATATGTGTGATAATGATATTCAGGATGACCAAAATGCTGTAGAATGTGATGATGAGCATGTTGCACTTGCTAATTTAATTGCAAATTTAAAACTCGATGTCGATGACAATAAAAAGATTCAAAAGCAATTAAAGAAAGCAAACGCATCACTTGCTCAAGAATTGAAAGAGTGCAAATCTATTCTCGAGGAAACTAGTAGATCTCTAGGGGAATCTAATAGTATTAGGGATAGTTGTTTAGTTGCACTTCAAAATAAACAAACTGAGTTTGAGAGGTACAAGGCCTTTAATGATCGTACAGTTAACTATGACAAACTTGAACGTAAGTTAAATGAAACTCTAGGACTATTAGCTCAAAAAGAAATTGACATAAAAGAAGGGTTAAAAGTTAAAGCCTATGAAATTTCTGTTGTTAAAGAAAAACATGATGAGTTGGTCAAACAGAGTCTTCTAACAAAGTCACATTACGAAGGTCTTGTCAAAGTGAAAACAAAGGTAATAACAGATTTGAAACTTAAGGAGGAAAAAGATATTGACAAAATGATTTCAATAGAAAAGCCCTTAAAGTTTTTGAACGAAATTGTTTACAAAACGAATCAATCAATCCAAACCATTCATATGTTAGCACCCAAAGGCCTAACATTTATGGAAGACCTACCTTGGCCAATCCAAGGTACCTAAAAAAGGGCTTCAAATATAGGAGAAACCATGTTTTATGCGATCCCACTCATGGACAATCCGATCCTGCAAACAGACTCGTCCCCGATAGGGAAGAGACTCTGACTCTTGAAGGAGAGAGTCGATCAAAATTGAATAAAGACTTAGTGAAACCTTTTGACTACACAAAGTTAAATAGTCTTTATGAAAATTTTTAGAACCCCGATCTCAGCAATTTGAAATTCAAGTTCGCACAGGCAAATGAAACATGAAAGAAATATAGAGAAAATCATTTTGTGAACAAAACCAATATTTTCAAAAACATATGATTCTTACCAGTTTCAAAATCAATAAGCAAAAAAGTAGACAAGATTTAATGTCATGACGAATAACATTATTTCATCTGAAAGAAAAGAAATTGTCGATCAAGCGTGGGTAAAACATTCAAATGACCGTCTTCATCTTCGTAACCCAACTGCTCAAGATATGGAAATCCTAGTTAAGACATGTTTGATGCCCCTTTCCCTTAAGACTCAGAATGATAGTTTCGCATTTGTTCATGAACTTAAGCAGTAATGCCATGTAGATTTTTAAAGTATTGTTGTGAATCTCTTGAAGATGAAATTTTGCTATAAACTTGAATCTGATTTAAGGCGGGAGGAAATTTTCTAACATGTATGATATGCTTTTGCAAGAATGTGTGTCGAATGATATTATGTGTTCATATTTGCAATCTTCATTGATTTAGATGAGATCTCTGAATTACAATACTTATTCTTCATAAGTCAGGGAATGTGACTGTCTTGCACAAAAAGCTTTCTGAACAAACTGAATTTGTAAGTAAAGAGATTTACACTGAGCTTTTATGAAGTTTTGCTAAATTAGAAAAACACTCAATTTCTCTTGAAATCGCTTTACAACAATGTCAAGAACAACTGAAAAATGACACAGTTTGCAAAGAAAAGGCGTCAAATGTATTTCGAAAAGAACGTGAACAATATTTTGGAGTACAAGTTTGAGAGCTAACTGCAGACAAGAAACATTGCAATAAGTGAGTTAAAGAAACTTATTGAAAAAATGAAAGGAAAATATGTGGACACTAAGTTTGATAAACCATCCATTGTTCGACAACCAACTGCTCAAAGGATTCCAAAACCATCAGTTTTAGGAAACCTGGCTCCTTTTTCAGGACGCTCTTGGAGAGAAAATATTTTAAAAGAAAAGTCGGTTTCAAAAACTAATGAGTCAGAGGGTTTATCAAAACCAGTCACTCTACAGAATTTACCTCAAACAGCAACACAAGCTATAAGAAACACAAATGTGATTACCCCAGGCATGTATCAAATTTCAAGTAGTACCACACAAACAGAGCACTCAGTTGACTTAGATTTCTAAGAATAACTAATCCTTGCGTTTACATCTACAGGAGTAGCTCACAAAACTAAGTTCGCAGACCCAGCCTAGGAGCAATCAATGAAGATAAGGTCTTGCCAAACACTTAGTCTTATGAAGTTTAAGAAAACTAATAGTAGAAGAAACACCCTAGAATTTCTAGTATTTCTTATCAACATAGTCTGTAATGGCGTGTAATGACAGTTTAAATTCCAGAACTTCGAATGTTAATGCTATTTGTGCTACTTGTGGAAAATGTGTGTTTAATTCGAATCATGATGCTTGTGTTTCTAAGTTTTTGAATGACGTGAATGCTAGAACTAAGAAGCCTACAGTAGTGTTAGGGCCTATTAGTACTAGAAACCCAAAAAGTCAAGCGACATATCTGTGCACACACCCATAAGGGAAAACAGTTGCATTGGAATCCATACCACCAAATTATAAGAGCTACTATAGGATGCTTTATAAGAGAACTAGTAAGGCGTGGAAATGGTGAATAGCACAACAATGCCTATCAGCATATACATGGGTTCCTAAGACAAAAAGGAAATGGGTACCTAAAGTTAGGACTGAAAGTGTGACTAAGACAGTTAGTTTTGCCATAGAAACTAATGTCTTAAAACTCGCAAACACTTTAGGATCCAATTTGTCATGTATTCCATCGTCCTCTTATTCTCTTGCAGATTGTATAACTCATCCTATTCATTGTTGACTCGGGATGCACAAAGCACATGACGGGCAATCTATCACTGCTGTGCAATTTTGTTGAAAAATATTTGGGTACCGTTCGTTTTGGCAATGATCAATTTGCTCCAATTCTTGGATATGGAGATTTGGTTCAAGGAAATATCACGATCAACAGGGTTTACTACGTCAAAGGTCTCAATCACAATCTTTTCTCGGTTGGTCAATTCTGTGATGCGGATTTGGAGGTTGCATTTCGGAAATCTACATGTTTTGTTAGAGATCTTCAGGGAAACGACTTACTAACCGGTAATCGTGGAACTGATCTCTATACAATTTCTCTTTAAGAAACAACTTCATCAACTCCAATCTGTCTCATGGTAAAGCCTTAGCAACTCAAGCATGGGTTATGGCATCGAAGACTTTCTCATCTCAACTTCGACTACATCAACTTGCTTTCAAAGAAGGATGTTGTGATTGGTTTACCAAAACTGAAGTATAGTAAGGAATTAACTATGTTCCTCTTGTGAAGTGAGTAAAGCAAAAAGAAGTTCATTCAAGTCAAAGATTGTTCCAAGTTCTAAAGGACAGTTAAATTTGCTTCCTATGGACTTATGTGGTTTCTAATGGGGGTGCTAGCATTAAATGGAAGCAATATTTCTGGAAATTTGTGATGACTACTTCTGTATATTGGACACTCTTTCTACGTTCCAAGATGAAAACCACAAGTTTTAAAAGACTTTGACTTCACGATGATACAACAAGAAATCTTCAAACCCCCGTAATTTTTGTTCGCACTGGACAGAGCACTGAGTTCTTAAACAAGACACTTAATGCATTTTTAAAGAAGAAGGAATTGAGCATCAAACTTCTACACCTCGAACACCTGAATAGAACGGCGTTGTCGAAAGACGAAACCGTACTCTCGTTGAGGCTGCTCGAACGATGCTTTCAGCTTCTAAACTTCCTTTATTCTTTTGGGCTAAAGCAATTGCAACCGCATGCTATACTCCAAACACAATCAATATCATCACAACCATGAGGAAAACGGATATCACATCATTAATGACAGAAAACCCTCAATCAAACACCTTCACATATTTGGTTTCACTTGTTACCTAACCAAATATGGTGAGAACTTAGATAAGATAAAAGAAAAAGGGGATCCGTGCATTTTGGTGGGATAATCCACTCAGTCAAAGGGATATCGTGTCTACAACAAGAGAACAAGGTTGATAGTTGAATCCATCCATCTCAGATTTGATTGCGATCAAGAGATGTTCTGAGGACGTTTGTTGCTAATGGACACTTCAGGCTTGTTCCCCAATGATAAAAGGACATCAGTTTATGACAACCTGACCTCGCACCTGAAACTACAAATTTGTTTCTTTCTTAGCAGATACAACAGTTCCATCACAACAGGAGTTGGATCTTCTTTTTGGTCCTTTGTACGATTGAAATTTTTTCCTAAAAATGATGGTCTTTCTCGTGTCAACAAGTCCTTCTTCTCCCACGATAATTCTGCCTCCACAAGACAGACACCCTCCATCGATATTACCTTACATAAGAACCATACTCTACAATGGTCATGCTGAGGAAAACAATGATAATCAAGCAAAATTTACCAATCCTTTCTGTATACCGGTACAAGAAATTGCCGAGTCTTCCTCACGCAATATTGGTACTTCAAATATGCATACCTTCAATCAACCTTAAGATTCCGAATACCGATGGACAAAAGATCACCCGTTAACTCAAGTTCGTAGCAATCCATCCAAGTCAGTGCAAACAAGACGGACAAATTGTATACCGATCCTGTAAATGTGTTTGTTCGCACTCACCGTGAACATGCTGAACCGAATAAACAATCAAGGAGGCAATGGCTGATTCTGCATGGATAGAAGCAATGCAGGAAGAACTTCATCAGTTTGACAGACTACAAGTCTGGGAACTCGTTGACAAACCTTTTGGCAAGAATGTAATCAAGCTAAAGTGGTTATGGAAAAACAAAAAGGGTGAAGACCAAACTATAATTCGCAACAAAGCAGGACTTGTAGCGAAGGGTTATGCTTAGGAAGAGGGTATTGATTTTGAAGAATCATTTGCTCCAGTTACTCGCTTGGAGGCTGTCAGGATTTTTGTCGCATATGATGCACACAAGTCTTTTCCAATTTATCATATGGACGTGAAAACGTCATTTCTTAATGGTCCATTAAAGGAGGAGGTTTAGTTGCCATATCCAGACGGATTCATTGTCATGTTCATCAGACAAGTTTACCGTTTCTAAGGAAAGCTCTTATGGATTTACAACCAAGCTCTGAGGGGAGGGGGGGGGGGGGGGGGGGGGGGGGGGGGGGGGGGGGGGGGGGGGGGGGGGGGGGGGGGGGGGGGGGGGGGGGGGGGGGGGGGGGTGGGGGGGGGGGGGGGGGGGGGGGGGGGGGGGGTGGGGGGGAGGGGTGGGGGGGGGGGGGGGGGGGGGGGGGGGGGGGGGGGGGGGGGGGGGGGGGGGGGGGGGTGGGGGGTGGGGGGGGGGGGGGGGGGGGGGGGGGGGGGCGGGGGGGGGGCGGGGGGGGGGGGTATGAGTCGGGGGGGGGGGGTGGGGGGGGGGGGGGGGGGGGGGTGGGGGTGGGGGGGGGGGGGGGGGGGGGGGAGGTGGGGGGGAGGGGGGGGGGTGGGGGGGGGGGGGGGGGGGGGGGGGGGGGGGGGGGGGGGGGGGGGGGGGGTGGTTGGGGGGGGGGGGGTGGGGGGGGGGGGGGGGGGGGGGTGGGGGGGGGGGGGGGGGGGTTGGGGGGGGGGGGGGGGGGGGTGGGTGAGGGTGGGGGGGGGGGGGGGGGGGTGGGGGGGGGGGGGGGGGGGGGGGGGGGTGGGGGGGGGGGGGGGGGGGGGGGGGGGGGGGGGGGGGGGTGGGTGGGGGGGTGGGGGGGGGTGGGGGGGGGGGGGGGGGGGGGGGGGGGGGGGGGGGGGGGGGGGGGGGGGGGGGGGGGGGGGGGGGTGGGGGGGGGGGGGGGGGGGGGGGGGGGGGGGGGGGGCTGGTTGATGAACTTCTCAAAATTCCTGATTTCCAAAGGTTTCTATAAATGTATCGTTGACCCTCCCGACCTATTCACGATATATACGGGGGAGGAATTCTTCTGGTGCATATTTACGTTGATGACATTCATTTTGGTTCAACAAACTCTTAAATTTTTCCAAACGTTTTTTGAAAAATAATGCTCGGTAAATTTGAGATGTTTTAATGGGGGAAATGAAATTCTTTTTAGGACTTCAGTATCCACCAATCCCCACGCGGTATTGTTAGCAATCGGTGACCAAATATACTTTTGAGATTCTAAAAAAACATGGTATGGAATGGGACAAATCATGGTACACCAATGGCTACGAACCTAAATTAGCTGCAGACTTTGAGTGGTGAACCCGTTGACCAAACTGACTACCGTAGCTAAATGGGTCCTCAGTGATCTAACCATATAGTAGACAGGACCTATTGCAAGTGTATGTTATTTTGCAAGATATCAAGCAAGACCGACTGAAAAACAACTCAAAGATGTTAAAAGGATCTTTTGATACTTAGAGGTACCATTAACATGTGACTCTGGTATCACAAAGGGTTCTTGGCTTTGAACTAACAACTTATTCATAGATGTCGATCATGCGGTTGAGTTGATACTCGCAAAAGCACTTCTGGAGGAATAAAGTTCCTAGGTGATAAGTTAGTCAGCTGGATGTCAAAGAAGCAAGACTGTACTGTAATGTCATCAGCAGAGGCTGAATACGTGGCGTTATCTGCAAGTTATGCTCAAGTAATGTGGATGAGGACATAGCTTAAGGATTATGGCTTCAACTGCAACAAAATACCGTTGTATTGCGACTCTCAGTCAGCCATAGCATCTCATGTAACCCCCGTTTGCAGCACTGCCGTACAAAGCCTTCATACTAGTATTCTTTCATCAAGGAACATGGTTGAAACGGTATAATTTGAATTGTACTTTGTCAGAAAACTCAATACCAATTGGCTGATAGTTTACTAAAGCCCTATCGGAAGCTTAGGTTTCAATTATCGTGTTCAGGGAATTGGATGAGATGGTTGACTCCAGGTTCTGACAAAAGAATCTGCTTGATACTTCCTCAAACATCAACATGTACATAGTTTTGAAAAAAAGAAAAATACAAAAATATAAAATTTCAAAAAGAAAATACAAAATATAAAATTTCAAAAAGAAAATACAAAATCAAAAAATCAGAAAATGTTTCAAAAAAATATTCTTCTCGACATGTCTCTTGGAATCGATAACATTTACGTACCTAGAAATGTTGATTAATATCGACACGGGCGTGTAAATGAAGTTCGAACAGGAGTTTCAAATGTTTTCAAAACATGTCATTTCTAATTTTTCTTTATGACTTGTAATCACTCTCAGATTGCAACTCGGTCCCAAACGACAAAGGGAAGTGTATGCATACATGCGCTTATCTTGCGTTAGAAAGGAAGTCTTATAACATTTGGTTTTCAAAAATTAAACACAATTTTTCAAGAATTTCTCAATGACGATTCAAAATCTTTCAAAATTGTGTGTTCAACACTCCTTCCCTTATATTGTTTTCAAAGACAAGTATTCTATATTTGGTGTCATTTTTTAAATGAGTCAATGTTTAAGGGGGAGCTTTTCTGAAAAACAATGTTTTAATAATTTTGGATACTATTCTTAATTCTTTGGTATTCAAAACATTTACACTAATCTAATAAACATATTGGAATTATACTGACCTACTCTTAACTTGAATGTTTCAAAAGATTGATTAGGTTGTTGATCACAATTTTTCAAGAATTTCTTCAATTGACAATTTATAATCTTTCCAAAATTCGTCGCTGGCTAAACCACATTTGCTATCGCGCACTTTTGTTATTCATTTTTTGCAACTCGCACCGGTATCAATTATTCCTTTGGTGTTCACACCCACTACACTTCTGTAACAAAATCGAGGGGAAAGCAACGTGCCTTATGTTCCATGTAAGTTCATGCTTCTCGTAACCTCAGGCCCCCGCCTTCCACCATGGCCTATTTCTTACTCGTTCACTTAATTTTCTCTATCCAATATTGCGATGTTACCCCCTATTACCTTCGTGCATTAATATGTAAATTAGGGTGAGAAATGATGCAGACGTTTAAAATATATGTGTGATCGTGAAAAATAATAAAGTGATCTTTCGACTCAAAGTGCTGATACTCTTTGAAAAAGATTTTATGGTTACGATCTCATACCTACGTATGATGCATTGTTGACAGCATATTGCTCGATGCCATGAATCTTATGATTCAGTTATGAACAGACTACAAGTCTGGGACCAGGTTAGGTAGTTGTCCTAGGTTCACAACCATGAACGGAGGGGATTAACCCACGGAAACCCACTCCATTAGTTAGAAAGAGCAGGCTGTTAGGTGTGGAGTGGTGTATCGCGTGGTTAGGTGTATGAAGGGTTTTATTGGCCCGACTAAGATTGAGCTAACACTGGAACCCAATTCAACAAGGTGTTAGTAATGACGTCTTCCGGTGAGCATTTTGAAGGGGTGTTGAAAGAAATTTGTTTTAAAAAAGAAATATATGGGTTAAAGGAGTCTAAAGAAAGTATGCCCTCCACATAACTTTGGCAGACGTTAACAGGGGCGAGTAGATGCTGTTGTCTGATCACAATTGTTGAGGCTGGGATTGCTTGACATTGGTGTGGAAGTAGGACATCATGGACCCAGTGATGATTGATTTTTGCAGCTCAACCCTCCCAGCTTGCGGGTTTCTTAAAAAGAAGAAATTGTCTCATTGTCATGGATGATCCACATGACTTCTATTGACCCTTTCTCTCTCCGAGGGGTTAGTGGATATTTTGAATAGGTTGGCAGTCGGCTCGATGCCGTCGTTTTCTAAATAAACCAAATAAAATGCACAATCGAGTTAGAGCCAAGAGATCCATAAATAAATTAAGAGTCTTAAATTTGGACACAGGGGTCCCTATTGTCTAAACACTTGTTAGTGAACACCTAATAAGATTCACAAGCTGTTAACAAGAGTCCCCTACGCATGATCCTGGTGATTGGTGCCAGAGACATCCGAGTTGATACTTATGTCCTCACATGAAAGATAGATATGGGGAAAGCCTGCTTGCAGCCAGCATCAAACAAGCTCTTGGTAGGTGAATTGCGAGTTCTATATGAATCAAACTTGGGTCAATTGGAAAGAAAACGATGGTTGTGCGTTCTTGGTGAGAATACTTGTTCAGGGAAATGAAGTGACGGCTTAATCAGAAAGATTGGCCTGTAACTGTTCTGATGCACTGCAGGACCGGGTGTGGCTCTTTGAGACGTTCCTGGGTAAGGAGAACAAGCAAGCCTGGTAAATCTAATTCATCCTGTGTTAGAAGACCCTACGATTTGTGCTGGAAACCCTGTCATAGGAGATTCTTTGAATCTAACCTGACACATGTACAATATTTGAAGACTGTAAAATTGGTCCTACAGAACCCGGAGGTTAATTCTATACCAAATTCGGTACGAATGACAAAGCCATATTCGTCCACACGTTTTATTGCTAATATTTTATTTCAGGATACATAAAGTATGGAGATGGTGATTGCTATTTCCAGCTGGGGGTCGGATTTCATTACCACATTGCACATGCTCAAACTCAAAGGACATACAATAAGCATCAAGATTCTAGAATCATTGAAAGCTCAATAATTAAAGACAAAGACTTCCGCACAAACTCTTATATACAGATCATTCCTTCAAAGATATCAAGTCTAGCAAGGGAGGACTGGTTAGCAAGATTTCAAGATGATTGCAAAGTATGAGATGTTGGTCAAGACACAGATCGCAAGGTGGCAAAGACGATTTTAAGACGGAAGGGATAAAGATTTAAAGATCTCGAACGGGGGGATAAAAAAAAAAAAAGACAAAAGTCAAAAGACAATGACAAAGGACATAGATTCAAATGATCACAAAAGCATGAAGGAAATAAAAAAATACAAGACTACAACGTAGACAGAGACAAAGAGCACAAGAGTCTTTATCGACAAAAGCAATTTCATTGATCTACACGATAGGAGGGTCACAATGAACTCCCACTTTGCGGGGGTGGAGTGTTAGCATATTTATTGGTCGAACACGTAAAGGGGCTGTCAAGTGGGTGAAGATGGGTTGGCGCGTAGCATTTTATAAGTGAGGGGGAAAGAGGCTAGACGGGGGGGAAGTCGGGCAGCGCGAGCTCTTTATGTTTGTGAGGATTCGGGGCTCGTGGATCGGGCGTAATGCCGCCCTATATTTTAAGGATGCCCAAGCCCAAGCCCGTGTGTTTTGGTATTACTCTGCCTAGGCTCTATGGATGGGACCAGCGGAGGGGAGGTTGTGTTTGTCCACGCGCCTTTGGGGGGGTTGTGGGGGGGGGGGGGGTGGTTGTGGGGGCGCTCTATCTCGGGGTGGTTGGTTGCTGGAATGGGGGCGCGCGGAGGGCGCGCGCGGTTAGGCGCGCGATGACGCGCGCGGTGCCGCCGACTCCGTTTGTGGGTTTGTTAGAGTCGAGAGGAGATTAGAGAGAAGTTAGAGAGAGAAATAAAGAGAGAAAAATGGAATGATTAATTCATACAAGTGTGTGTGAGACAAAATAAGAACCAACACCCTCTTCATCCTTGGAGAGGGGTATTTATAGTTAAAACCAAGAGGCTTTCATGCCTTGGTGTTTCTACGGGCTGGGCTTGGGATTACTTGGGCTTTCGCCCGATACACGTGACCGATTAGATTACATAAAGAGCTCGTTTACCCGTCTAGCCTATTACAACGTCACTTATTAAAATGATCGAGACTTAATATTCTAAATGAACGAACTTTCGTGTTCGACTCATTATTTGAGGCTAACAATCTCCCCCGAAGTGAGTTCATTGTGACACTCCTTCGTGAGATCAATGAGATTGCTTTTGTCGATAAGCTCTTGTGATCTTTGTCTCTGTCTACGTTGTAGGCTTGTTCCTTCATGCTTTGTGATCTTTGATCTTTGTCCTTTGTCATTGTCTTTTGACTTTGTCTTTTTCGTTCGAGATCTTTAAATCTTTATCCTTCCGTCTTAATCGTCTTTGCCACCTTGCGATCTTGTGTCTTGACCAACATGCTCATACTTTGCATCATCTTGAAAGCTTGCTAACAGTCTCCCTTGATAGACTTGATATCTTTGAAGGAAGATCTTGTATATAAGAGTTTGTGCGGAAGTCTTTGTCTTTAATTATTGAGCTTTCATGATTCTTGAATCTTGATGCTTATTGTATGTCTTTGTAGTTTGAGCATGAGCATGTGGTAATGAATCCGACTCCAGCTGGAATGAGGCATCACCATCTCCATCTTTATGTATCCTGAAATAAAATAGTTAGCAATAAAGCGTGTGGACGAATATGGCTTTGTCATTCGTCAAGATTCGGTTGCACTAAACTCCAATTCTGTGAGGACCGTTTTATAGTATAAATATTGTACATGTGGATCAGGTAGATTCAAAGAATTCCTTGACCTGGGTTTCCAGCTCAAAGCGTAGGGTCTTTCTACACAGATGTTTAGATTTACCGTGGCTTGCTTGTTCTCATTACCGGAACGTCTCAAAGCAGAAAAACGGGTAAGATGTGAAATTCAGATAGTTACTAAATCTTTCTGATTAAGCGTCAATTCATTTCCAGGAAACAAGTTGTATTCACATGAATCGCACCATCGTTTCTTTCAATTGAACAAGTTTGCTTCCTATAGAAATCTCGCAAGTCACTACCAAGAGCTTGTTTGTTGCGGGTCAAGCAGGATTTCCATCTTCATTGTGTGTACATAAGGATCACTCGGATGTTCTGGCCATCACAAGGATAATGCGATAGGACTCTTGTTAACAGCTTGTTGATCTTATTGGTGTTCAACAAGTGTTTGTAATGGAATGTGTCCTAATGAGATTTATTTATTGATCTCTTGGCTCTAGACTCGATTAGTGCGTTTTAGTTTTAGTACTCAGAGGCTGGAGTAGACTGCCACCTATTCAATATCAACTAACTCAGAGTTAGAAAGTCAATAGAAGTCGTGTGTATCTTCATGACAAATGAGACAAGTATCTATTGAGAGAAACTTGAATGGCTGGGAAGGGTTGTGCATTGCATCATTGGGTCAATTATGTCATTCTTCAATATCAGAATTCATATTTATGAAAATCGATAGATTATGTATTGACCCAGTTTCTGCCTAAATGTTTATAGATGGCTTCTTTGTTTTCACCCTTTATCCATACATTTCTTTTTAATTCTTCAACCCCTTCAATGCTTACCAAGAAGTCATTACTAACACCTTGTTGTGATTGTTCTAGTGTTAGCTCAATCTTAGTCGGCATTATTCCCTTATTCTCATTCATCTCCAATCATACCTAAGGACTGCTATTTCTAACTATTGAGTGTTCTTGGGTAGATCCTTCTGATTCTGGTTGGATCATAGGACTGATTCCTAACCTAACCACCTTATGACTTCAGAATCTTCATGAAATTAATATGTTGTTGGGTATAAGATCAAACCATAAAACCTTTTTCCATAGAGTATAAAGCACTTAGAGTCATTTAGATCACTTATTATTTTCAAGATCACATTTTAATTACATTTCTCCCCATATTTTAAATACTAATTCATTTAGTCTTTGGAATACCATGTTATTTAAAATTTGTCTTGAAAATCCCATGGGGAGAAAACTGTTACAGCATGAATTATGTGGAACTATAACTTGCTTACCCTCAATTTTACGTATGTTTGACACCAAAAAATGATACCAAGTTGTAAAATGAATATAAAATTGAGGGTTAGCATTGTTGAGCACACAATTTTGAAAGATTATGAATTATCATTGAAGAATTCTTGAAAAATTGTGCTCAACCACTTAATCATCTTATAACATACAATCTATTGAGTAGTCATTATTATTACCGATTTGTTATTAAGAGATTTTTGATAATGTTTTGAATACATAAAATTGTCATGTTATGATGTATCCAAAATCATTAAAACTTTATTTTTTGAAAAACTCCCCCTCAAACATTGAATCATTTTGAAAATGACACCAAATGTAGAAGAATTGTCTTGTAAATCTTTATGAGGGATGGAGTGTTGAACACGTAATTTTGAAAGATTATGAATCGTCAGTGAGAAATTCTTAAAAAATTGTGTTCAATTTTTTTGAAAAACATCATGTTAGAAGACTTCTCTTCTAATGCTAAGGATAAGTGCACTGAAACGTACACTCTCCTTTGTCATTCGGGTCCGAGTTGCAATCTGAGAGTGATTACAAGTCATAAAGAAAAATAGAAATGACATGTTTTGAAAGCATTTGAAACTCTTGCGTGAACTTCATTTACATGCCCGTGTCGATGTTAATCAACATTTCTAGGTACGTAAATGTTATCGATTCCAAGAGACATGTCGAGAAGAATATTTTTGAAAGATTTTTTAATTTTTTGATTTTGTATTTTCTTTTTGAAATTTTATATTTTTGTATTTTCTTTTTGAAAATATGTACATGGTGATGTTTGATGAAGTATCAAGCAGATTCATTTGTCAGAACCTCCAGTTCTGTTGGAGTCAAACATC
>BQNB010111398.1:0-22357 GCA_026074375.1 Tanacetum coccineum | reverse complement strand
CTCAAATGGAATTAAGACTTTACGGTGAAGCCAAGAAGACTACTCCTCTCCTAAAGCCAAAGGTCAATCCTTTATTAGCTAAAAGAAGAGAAGAAGCCAGAGATCAAAGAATCTCTAAAGAAAAACCAATTGGGCTCGAACCAATTGTACATTTTCAAGAATTTGTTCAATTATGGAATAAGGCACGCGCCGCCTGTCAACAAGATTTCATTAATGAAAGGTTCTATACAACAAACAAGACAACAAAAAGATATTATTAACACAGGGGTTAGAGTTAGAAGCATTGGACATGAACACAGAATATTGAGTAGTTGTTGTTGGGTTTTACTTTTCTTAGTGAGTCGTTGCAATCAGGTTTTAGTCCGTTGTTGGGTTTTTAGTGACTTGTTGTGATGGTGTTTCATTCGCTTAGTATAAGATAAGAATTATGTTTCCTCCATTTGAGAATTTTAACAAGCGATTCAATCTAAAATTGGTGAGCGTAAAGGAAATACTTTTCATACAAAACACAAAGCAAATACAGTTAGTAACCATTAATATTGTCACAAAACTTAACCCTCTTGTCATTTTCGTGTTTTAGAGAAGGAAGTACATTTTTCTGAGCTCTAACAGCTAAACAAAAACTCCACAGCCGCAATTGCAACGCAGCCATAACGTTATGATGTGAACAAAAAATTGGATAGTCTAACATGCATGATGTGACGATCCCAAAAGAAAAGAAACCAAATCACATTAAGTTTTGACAATGCAACCTTCAAAACACTACTAAGCAAACCGCCGTGCACTACATGAACACAAACCGCTGGCCGTCAATGACTTTTGCAACAAACCCTACCTAAATAAGTGTTAGGTATAACAAAAGTCCAGAATAGTCCGCGTAACTTCATAGATAATCAGAAGATAGCTCTCAAGTAATACCGAAACTTACACAGGTATCTAGTACCAAGGTACCATGGAAAGCCCATGTAACCAAGGCACATGTCCCACCTTAGGAAGTATTAAATACACCCTCTCCACCATGGAGACTGTGTTGGTTCTCTTTGTAATATTGAGAAGGGGAGAAATAGACAAATTATCCCAATAGTTCAATCTCCAACCATTCCTATTATCTTTCCTTTCCTTTCTCTCTCTACTATTCACATCTCTAGTTCACTTCTATGGGTGACATCAAGTTTTCTTCACAATTGGGTACAAGAGCCATGCGTACTGATCTTGGTTTCCATTCATGTGTTGTTTGTGGTCGTTTTTGGTGTAGCTAATTTACACGGGCTAATGGTGTTTGGAGCGGCTTACTCGAGTCTTATTACACATATTAAATCTGCTAAGTCTTGGGTCTTTCAAACAAAACAAATTTGTGTCTTATCATTTTACCACTTAAACAACAAACAACACGTTTCAGCGTATATATCATATTTATCTTTTTCCAAATATTTTGGAATAAAAGAAAAATAACAATATACAAAACAGAGAGAATTAAAAAATAGAAGGGAATAACCCGCCCACTAAAGTAAAATTAAGAAATAAATGACTAGGAAAAAAAATTACCGTAATAGAATAACGTAAAAATTAAAAGAATAGAAAATTACATACGTATATACCCTCACACTACACCCTGTACACCCCCCTCCGCCCCCCAACAGTCCGAACGCCCAACCATCGCCACGACTCGGACACCTCCCTAGCCCCGACACCATCTCTCTTTACCCCCCCCCCCCTCCCCCCTTCACACTCCACCTACCTCCCCCTCCTCTCGCAAGCACCCCTGCCAAAGACACGCCCCTTCCCCGACCCAGCCGCCCATGCACCCTCAGCCCCCCCCCACTTCCATCCCCCCCCCTAGGTCTAGATCACCCCCTGCATGCAGAGCCGCACCCCACCGCACCGACCCCAAATCCCCTTCAGTTTAGCCACTGCCCCCAACCAAAATTCATGAACAACACACAACTACTGATCCACAACCATCGGCATTAACCAATCCAGAATAAGGACACGACCTGATTTATATCGAGGTCCCTACTTATATTTTAAAGCGCATTACCACCGTCAAGGTAACTGGGTACCGTACCGGGTAGTGAGAACCGGTACCTATATGAGTCAGTACCGGTACAGTTTCGGTACCGTACCATTTTTTGGGTACCTGTGGAAACTAGAAGGGTGGGTTGAATAGTTTACACGTTTGTTTTGCGTTTTAAAAGTTTACTTTCAAAAATGTATAGATCCGAGTTATATGTTCAATCAAATCACAATATGAACAAGCAATAACTATCTAAACGAAAACTAAATAACAACAATAATAATGTAAAGAGATAAGGAAAGAAACAACCAAACTAAGACATCGAGATTTTATAGTGGTTCGGCTACGATGCACCTCTTCGCCCTACTTTACTCCTCGAGTATCCTACTCGAGATTTCACTATGTCAACAAGCTTCCTTTAGGCAGAGAAAACCGTTTACACGTCGCTTACGTTATTTTCCGACACTAAGCTAAATGTCGAGTCCTAATCTTAGCTAGAATCAATCTACCACTTCACAAGATATACACACTCACAATATCTACACTATCGGATCTACACAATATCCGAATCACACAAATACACAAGATAAATATAATAGAGTTTTGGTACTTAGAAGAAAGGAGGGTAGATCACTAATTAACACTTCGTTTCTTGACGAATACGAGTGTTCTTCTCTTTCACTTGAATGAGAAGGAATAGATGAGAAGAAGAGATTAGATCACTTGAAACAATATCTAAGTATGTTAGTGATCAAGAGTTTTAGTGAGAGAAAAAAGGTTTAGAGAGAGAAAGAAAAGACAGAAAAATTCTGTGCAAAGAGGAATGATTTTTCTGCTGGGAATGGAGCAGTATTTATAGGCAGGGAATCCCAACGGTCATCTGCGCCGGTCCCGGTGGTCCCTTATATATAAGGGGGCCGCCAGGCCTATAAGGAGGCTACCGCCTAGACTCCGCTCTCTTTTTTGTCTTTTTGTGGGAAAGGTTGTATCTAGTGTAGAATCTTCCATTTTGGGAAGAAAATTTGAATTTCAAATTTTAAGTTTTTGATAAAACTTTTTATATTAATTAAAAAATATTTTGTAAATGTATTTTTGAGAAAATACTTTTGTAGAATTAAAAGTGAGGATTAAGAAAAATATTTTTTTAATCACTAATCATGCTTAATTATTTTGTTTATCCATACCTTAAGTGATCACTAATCTTAGAAATGAAATTTTACATTTAATGATTTGTAAACGTTTATTTTTATTGTAAACGTTTTTACATTTTGTTATTATCAAAACGTTGAGAGGTCGAAAAATATAAATAACTTTTTTAGACATTATTTGTATTAATAATCTCCCCCTTTTTGATGATGACAAAATATAAACTCATTTTAAATAAAATTAAAGATGTCAAATTATTAAATGAGTTATGTTTCATTTCTTCCCCTTTTTGTCAAATTCAAAAAGAATGATCGTCGAGTTGTTGAAGGAAGAAAGAAATCAACAATATCAAGACTCCCCCTTGATGTATGCTCCCCCTTGTTTGGGGCACCAATGGATCAATCTTATAAAAATTGTTTTTGCTACAAAACAAAGTTAGAGGTACAAGTGCAAGACAAAGATCTTTTAAGTTAACACATTATATTTAAATCAAAAGAAGAGTTTCATTCCTCCAACAAGAAACTCATAGATTAGCACATTCAATTAATACATTCATGCAAGATAAAACTAGAACTAATACAAGATAAAGAGAAACAATACTACATAAGTCTTAAATGATTCATGATTCATAGAGAATGACTTTTTAAGCAAAAGGTTTGGAGTTTCATGTTTATGAAAACATTTAGATATTTTTAAGGTGGAGGTGGAAAGTGTGGTGGTGATGGTGGTGATGTAGTGTCATGAGTGTGATCAAGAGGAGTGATTGGGGACAAAGAAAGCGTGACATCCAAGGAAGGATGACTCTGAAGTGGTTGAGGATTTAGAGGTCTAGGAGGAACATCCGAAATGTTGTCAAGCAAAGGGTTCAAGTGAGGAGGTGACTTGATGATGTGTGATTGGTGGATGTGGTTTTTGATGGTGCATTTGGAGGAGTTGGAGATGAAGAAGTTGTTGTAGGAGAAGGTGTGGTGGTGATATCTTCATCACTAGATATGTTGACAAATAGTTATCTAGGAGGGATTATGGTGAGTTTGAATTTCTTGGAAGGATTAGATGAGGAAGCATTGGTGGAATTCATGGTAGAATGAGGTGATGAAGATGATGATAGAAGAGAGTTCATGATTTAAGGTGGAAGAAATGGATTGAAGAAGTAAGGCATGAGGTTTGAAGATTTAGATTCCAAAAGGTGTTTGTCAAAATGCAGAAATTATAGTTGTGCCTAGATGGGATAGTGGTCAACTGCACAGAAATTCAGAAGGTCACAGTAGAAGAATCCATGACCTCTGATGGCGGTCCCTTAATTACTGGCGGTCCCATATATATTAGGGGGCCGCCTAGTATTTTAGGGGGGCGTTTTCTAGAGATAGAAAACTTTTTCTAGAATTTCCTAATAATAAAAAAAATTCTAAATTTCCCTTTTTGAGTCAATTCTATTTCATCATGAATCATCTAATACTCATTATCTAACCTCACAATATCAATTATCTTGAGTTCTATGAGGGAAGCATATGTAGGCAAATTTGATCAAAAGATAAGCATGCATAATATCATATATATAGCAAAAGTCTATCAAGGTGCATGCAAGCATTGGTTTAGGATGATAAAATCGAAAGATCATCCATGGCAAGCTAAGTTGCCCATACTAAGTACTAAGTTACTAATAAGTAGCATAAGTTTAAACACCTAATCATAATAGATTAGTAAATAATATAGATAATAATGTCATAAAGCAATTTCCCTCATTGCTCACTTCTTCATGTTTCTCCACAACCTTCTAAGACTTTTTCCGATTGACCTTACTCCACCACGATGCTCATCTCGTAATTGTACTTGACGGTTGATGATTTCGGTTTGGCGGGTGTAAAATGGTTCAAGGTGAGGGTCGATATTAGGTGGGTTTTGAAAAACTTGAGGAACTTGATTGGTTAAGGAATTGACATAACGAATGGGGGAAGGAGTGCTTGCACGCGAGGTCCCTTCGTCATTCCCATCGTCATCATCATCGTTGAGATGAGATGAGGATGGTTGATCGAAGGCGGAAGAAGAAGAAGTGGAATGACGACCTCTTCTCGTGCCACGATCTCTTCTGGGTTTTCGCTCTAGTTGAGCGGCAAGAGGAGTCATGACACGATCGTACAAGACATAGGACTCATTTTCCAATTCGGGATTTTCCCTAACGATGAATTTAAACAAACGAGTTAATAACATACCATAGGGTAGAATTAACCTCTTTTGTTTAGTAACCCACTCCATTCGTTTTGCCATGAAATAGGCAAGGTTGAATCTTTCGGAGTGTACGACACAATAAAGCATATAACAAAGACATGCAGGAACATGATCCCGATTACCCCCCAGACAAAAGACATTTTCCCGGATAATTTCTTCTAAAGGCTTCAGGGTTGGCTCAATTTCACGAGTTAGAACTTGATATTCAAGAACATCAATTTCTTCCTCATGACGGATGCGACGGACTTGACCATCTCGATCAATTCGAATAGACGAAATGATGTCCTCAATGGAAGGAAGGTTGGTTTGATATGGACCATCCGAAGGGATACCATATGCCAACTCATCAAGTCTCCATCTATCGGTAAAGACACACGCACCTTCATAAGGTACATCAAGAATTAGAACAAATTCTTTAAGAGAGTAAGAAAAGAATTGATTTTGAATAACAAACTGGATAAACATTTGACCTTCATCGGAATAACTGACTCGATATTGACTATAAAACTCGAGAATGAAGCGAGGACAAATTTGTTCATTTATTTCAAGAAGACACTCGAACTCGACAAAATGGAACAAAGATCGAACATAGTTTAGATCCGCAAAGTTGTCAAAAACCACTCGACCCTCATGAATGTAACGACTTTCAAGGTCTCTTAGTTTTTCTTTTATAGGTGTACGGTATTCATGTGATATCATTGGTATGTAGGCTCTTGTATTTTTATGATCTTCGGATGACTTACGAGGCATGATTTCCTAAAACAAAAAGCGAAATCACATTTTATTATCGTTTCACTTGTAGTTGGTTATGCACATTGCTTCTAGTGTGTGTCTAGATGTAACAAATGTGGAGTAACGATTAACTCGACCTAAATATAAAATCCTAAGAGTTAACCCAAACGCTCCTTAATTTGATTTTTCTTATCCAAACAAGTCAAAAAATACATATGAGTTATGTATCTTGAAATTTATTCATGAGATCATTATGGATGTGTTTGAAAATGTTTTTGGGTTGGATTAACAATGCATAACAACAATTTTATTTTGTTTCTAACGTGAGTGATTTGAAAATAAAATTGGGGTTTTGGTTCGAAATCAATTTTTCAACAAATTCACTAATGTATGCAAATCTTATATCTACGGGAAGCATATTAGTTATACATTGTATCCTAGTTGTCTTAATTGTACAAAATTGAAAGAAAACACGAAAATCCCCAATTTCAATTTTTGGTGTTCATCATGAACCCTAGACTCAAATTGAAAGAAAATAGATGAAATGACTTACAATTGATGATATTTGTGATATTAGGATTGATTATTAGTGTTGATTTGATCTTCAATTGATGTTTAGATGGTTGATTTTGAGTTTTGGTAGATTTTGGGTCGTGTTCGTCGAGTGCAGCAGGTAAGGGGGTGTTTGTTAATCTATTTTGAAAATTTTTGTTTAAGTGTCTCATTTTGTGACTTGCTGGTGGCGGTCCCATATTTACCGGCGGTCCCAAATATATTGGGGAGCCGCTAGTTTTTGACAAGAAATTTACGAAGAATAGTGACATTTTAATTTGCATTTCGCGAATTAAATATACTTAAAGTACTTCAGATGAAGTATTTAAGTTGTCACGACACGGAATGGAACACGGACTAGAATTGAGACAGAAGAAATAAAAGCAGACTAAGATGATTTATGGAATGTGTTCCATCATTCCTAAACCAACACGTAGATGGTTAAACGATTCACGTTTAAGGGGTTTTGTAAGAATGTCGGCGATGTTGTCGACGGACGGCACTTTTTCTATTGAGATATGTCCTTTCTGGACATTATCACGAAGAAAGTGGTGACGTATTTCGATGTGTTTGGTACGAGAATGTTGCATCAGGTTTTTGCTACAGTCAATCGCGCCTTTGTTGTCGCACATGATGGGAACGTCGTCGAGTCGTACATCGTAGTCGATGAGAGCTTGTTTAATCCATAGTGCTTGTTGACATGCCTTTCCGGCGCTTACGTATTTGGCTTCGGTAGTGGATATAGCAAGAGCGGTTTGTTTCTTCGAGAACCAAGATGTCAAACAACATCCCATGAACGTACAAATACCGCTAGTGCTCTTTCGGTCCACATAATCTCCCACATGATTAGAGTCGGCATATACTACGGTTTCTATGCCGGTCCCCTTAGGATACCATAATCCTAAGTGTGTAGTGCCTTTAATGTATCAGAAGATACGCTTAACCGCTTCAAGATGAGAGGTTTTGGGAGCCTCTTGGAAGCGGGCACAGAGGTAGACACTAAACATGATATCGGGCCTACTTGCCGTTAGGTATAATAAACTACCTATCATGCCTCGATACTTGGTACTATCTACCGACTCACACTCTTCATCTTTCATGAGTTTAGTATCGGAGGACATGGGGGTTTTCATTGGTTTAGACTCTTCTAGACCAAATTTCTTAAGCATTTCTTTAATATACTTAGATTGATTAAAGAAAATACCATCTTCCATTTGTTTTATTTGTAATCCAAGGAAGAAGTTAAGTTCACCCATCATGCTCATCTCGAACTCGTCATGCATGATTTTGGCAAATTCATCACTGATAAGTGCTTAATTACACATATCTTTTACCTCTAAAAACGAGCTTAAATGACCAAAAACAGACAAAAACTGCCAAATATATGTTTGTTTTGCATTTGTATTGTGCAGGAAGTGGATATCATCAAAAAGACAGAAAACCAAGCCAAAATGACAAAACTGAGCATGGAATGGAAAAGACTGTGCAAAATCAAGGCCAAAGTCCAAAAATGTCAAAGTCAGAGTCAATACTGAAGAATCAGCAGTCAAACCGGAGCCGGAACTGAAGAATACTGTTGGATGCAATCTTAACCCATCTGATGGGGCCCGTGAAAGCCCAATAGTTATAACATGAAGACCTGTGAAGACCAAATGGGCCCTCAATCAATTACAACAAGCCCATTTGTGTGCATTTGACAAAGACTGGAAGACATTGAAGGCCCAATTACCTAGCCCAGTACATCCAATCTCAGCCAACGTAACACTACAAAACCCACTTCAAAAACCTTATTTGGGCTTGAAAAAGCCCAATAACCTCACCCAAACCAGTGGAGCCCAATACAAAAGCCCAACACAAAACCCAAGCCCAACACAAGCCCAAAATCCATTTTTATAAACTTCTATGGGCTAAAAATGCCAAGTTTGAAAGTTGTTTTTTTATAAAGAAAAATAGAAAAATAAAACAAAGTTGCTCCCCCCCCTGTTTTTGCAACTTTTCAAAACTCCTTTTATCTTTTGTTTTTTTAAAACCAGAGGGAACAATCTTGTAATTAACCAAAACCATCTTTTAAATCTTTTAGTTAAAAACCACAAGGACCAAAAGTGTACTTCTAAACCTTGTTTATCTAATTTTTCGGCTTAAAAGAAAACGAAAAGAGTAAGAAAGGGGTGTGAGGGAATTGGGTATGCCTCTTCCCCCCCAAAGATCTCTTTTAAAACGTAACCATAACCTACACCCCACTAACTCCCGCCAAACCCCCAAACCATCCAACTTCCCCCCGGTTTTAAAAGCCGAACCCACTATCCACGGTACCACTCACACTCACTCTACACTCAACCCTATCCCCCACAACCATTTCCCCCCTATAACCCCCTTTCCAGTTCATTTCACACAACCCGAGCACCCCCATCAATGGCTAAGATCAATACAAGGCATATGGAGGGTTAGGGATTGATTGTGAGCTTTGTACTCTCACAACCAGCAACATCCCAAGAGCTACACAAAGAGAAGGCTGAGAGCTAGTATAAAAGAGCCAAGAACAAGCCGAACACAATAACTTGTTTTTTTTTACTTTCTTAGTTTAAAATTTAATTAAGTTTACTTTAGAATTGTTGTACTCAGTTCATTTTATGTCTATGTTGTAATATTTTCAGCTTATATACAAGTTAAGAGTTCTTTTTGTGTTATTACAATTCTCAAAATTTAAAGTGTAAGATAAGCTTTCAATTCTGTTTAAACTTGCATAAATATGAGTTAAAAGTTGTTAGAACTCACTTGTAATCACTTACCTCTGCCCTTTTTTACAAAAAATCAGTTAAAAAGTTTTTTTTTATAAAAATAAGGGGGTGTTTGGTTTAGTCTCAAAATGGGTCAAAAAGGGAAAAAGCATGGGTCAAGCACACTCAGCCAAAGTTGGCTGAGTGTGTAGGGTTAATTAAGCCATTTAAATTACCACCTTTAGTTTTAAAATAAGTTTTTAAGTCCTTTGTGGTTTCTGTCAAAATTTGAATAAGTAAAAATGAGCTTAAAGTGCTCAAGCTGCTTAAGCAGCTTAAGCACCTATTTGTGTGCTTGTTGTGGTTGTTTCTAGCCAGTTTACTCAACACCATTGTTCTGTCCCTTTGGCTTGACCAAGTATAAGTCAAAGTTGGCTTTGCAATCTTTTTAAGAACCCTCAAGTTTAAGCCCATTTATCAGCAGCTTTTTCTTAACCTTAGAAACCCAAGTTTTGAAAATAAGCTCATTTGCCTCCCCTCTTTATCTGTTTGTGCTTTGTTGTGGCTAAAAAGTTCATTTGTGCTTATTTCTATAAGCTCAAAAAGCCCCTTTGTTCACTGCCTTAATTACCCTGGTGCTGAGCACCAAAACTAAGCCCCCTTTTCTAGCTTATTTTATATTAAGCTATAGGTTCTTAGTGCTTTTTAACATAGCTTATAGGTAGGCCTTTTAGGTTTAGCAGCTTAAATCTCTTAGTTAGCTTCTTAGTATAGCTTATTTAGTGCTTAAAAGTCCACTATTTCTGTTTTATTTTTATAAACTGTTAAACTAGCTTATTTAAATTTCAGCTTAACTTAGGGCTTATTTAGTGACCATAGCTTATCATTAGGCCACCCTTGCCCTAGTAATTTATTCCTATAGTTTCTTAGCTTATTGTGTAGCTTAAATCAGAAAAAGAAAAAGAAAATAAGCCCATAAGCTTTTAAGCATTCTGTCCTAAAGAGCTTAATCTTCTGGCTTATTCCCTAGGATTTAGACAAAGTGCTTATTAGGAAAATTGTTCCCCTTAAGCCCCTTAGTAAGTTTACTTTTATAAGTTTTGGATAATAAGCACTTTGGACCCACAATGCAATCGGGGTCCACTTCAGGGACCATTTGTGTAATTTCCTCTTAACGTTATTTACTATTATATGTTTTGGTCTAGGACCCAAAATAGATTTTTGAAAAGAAACAGATTTTCCATTTTCTGATGAACAGACCGGCGGTCCCTGATTTGCTTTGGGGGCCGTTTGTACACAAAGGGGGTCGTCATCAGTTATCAGGGGGCCGCCACCAGAGAATGTTTCATTTTGATGTGTGTTTATAAGCTTTAAATTTATAATACTAGAAATACCGGTTAATTGACTAAAAACACAACATTCGGGAAAGTATACCCTATCGAGTGTAATATAGTATTAGGTAAGTCCAGGTCGTTTCAAGAGATTTGTAGTAATTCACATATTATTTATCAAGTAATAAAGCCAATTGATTGTCACGGATCAAATAGCCGAAACGTGTGTAAAGTAAAGCAATAAACAAGTTATGATCCATATAAAAAAATAGAGAGAGATGGAGCAAGACTTTATATAAACAAAGCATACAAGTCATATATGATGGGTAATTCTCATAACAAGCATATCTACCATGATAACATAGACTCCCTTTTAGCCTATATACCTAATGCAAACATATGAATCCTCCCAACCCCCCCCCCCCCCCAACACCCCCCCCCCCCCCCCCCCCCCCCCCACCCCCACCCCCACCCCCCCCCACCCCCCCCCCCCCCCCCCCCCCACACCCCCCCCCCCCCGCCCCCAGCCCCCCCACCCCCCCCCCCCCCCCCCCCCCCTCCACCCCCCCCCTTCTGTTTTTGAACAAAAATGATAACACAATCTTGAATTTCTCGAGTCAAAGATACTTCTAAAAGTTGATTGATTTCTGTTTGTAAAACATTCTCTTTTGTAGATTTTCTGCAACTTTATGTTTCATTGATTCAAAAATATTTAACATTTCCTGTACTTATTCAGTGAGTTCTTGTTGAAGTTCTTTCAAAGTCGTTGACAAAGATTCAGACATTGGAATTACATCAGTTTTATAAAACTCTCTTAAAGAATTTTAACTGTCAGACATCCATCTCCTTTTTCTATCTTCTAAAAGAGTGACATCAATTTGTGTTTGTAAATCGTTAATTGCTAAACCTATTTTTTCAAATATTTTTAGCAATTTACTCTCTTTTGGCATTTTTAGAATTGATAAATCTGATGTAACTTCTTTTGTCTCATAACAATCATTGGAAGTAGAAGGAATTGAAAAATATGTTTGTTCAGCAGAAGGTTCTTTTTGAGGAACAAATGTTTCATAAAGAGCATTTAATTTTTCATGATTAAGTTTAACCATTTTGTTTCTCATTTTCAATCGACTTTCTTTCCAATTCTAAAAGAGTCCTCAGAATCAGTGTGGATCAATATTTAAGTTATTACTATGAAGCATTTCGATGATACATTTTTGGTTATGCTGCAATGGCTTTCTTGAGACGTTTGGGATTTTTGTAACCCAACCCAACTTTGAGAAAAGGATCATAAACTTGATTTAGTGTTTTTCAAGCATGTGAATTTTGAATTGACTGGCCCATTTTATAAACAATTCTACCATGAGAACTCAATTTCTCTTTGAGATCAACTGTAACACCCCCAAAATGGGTCGCAGCGGAATAAGGATCCGGGGCGTGTTACTTCAAGATCAACAGCACAAGATATATATAAGAACGACACAAAAGTCGTTTAAATTGATACATTGATTAATAAAAGACATATTACATAGTTATAGCTTTACTTGTTCTTTGTTTAATGTTTACAAAAGATATACATAGACTTTCCAAAACATGGATGCACCATAAATCATTTAACAGTGCAATCCAAAACATAATTCCAATGCCTCCTTGGCACCTGTGCCTATTGACCTCTTGAAAATATTTGCTTAAAACGTTCAACAAAAATTGTTGGTGAAGGAATTCATTGTTATGTATTTAAATATGCAGAGGACGCAAGACATTCCCGTGATGTTTACAACATATTGCCAACAATCACAAAAACCAGATTAATGTTGCACTAAGCTCATGACACGAAGCTCAACCTATATTTTGCTTTTATTTTAGCAGTGATTTGCACGTACAGGATGTTGTAACCCGCAACATCCATGTCCGACATGGCAACGTTAATTCTCGGGGGTGATAGCTAATCAACCCAAACGGGGAGGTTAATCCATTAGATCTAATTATAAACATTCTCGGCTCACTAATGGCAATTAACAAAATACATCATGCAATTGACGTCATGAAAATGGGGCTCAGGTGGGTTATGCGCTTACTTTAGCAAACACATAATCAATATACTTTTACTACTTCTCTTTTTTAATAATACTTCCTTCTACTTAATAAACACATATACTACTTTTAAACACTTGCGTTCCAATTTATAAAACCCAAAGTGTTTTTTCACCCCATAATAACTTTAATAAATCAGTAAATACTGTAAAAAGTGGGGCATATGAACTCACCTTGAGTACTGATAGTCCCAATTAATCACAGATAAAAACGGTCAAGCAAGATGGGGATATAAGTGCTTAATTACAACATATCTTTTTACCTCTATATAACGAGCTTTTTTAAATGACCAAAAACAGAAAAAAAAAACTGCAAATATAATGTTGTTTTGAATTTGTATTGTGCAGGAAGTGGATATCATCAAAAAGACAGGGAAAGAAGAAGAGGAAGAAAAACAAGCCAAAATGGACAAAACTGAGCATGGGAATGAAAAGACTGTGCAAAATCAAGGCCAAAGTCCAAAATGCCAAAGTCAGAGTCAATACGAAGTAATATATTTGAATGCTTTCTAAACCATCGGATGGGCGGGAAAGCCCATTAGTATAACTATGAATGACTCTTTTGTGTGGAAGACCATATGGCCCTCGATCAATTTCATACAGCCATTTGTGTGCAATTGACAAAGACACC
Source organism: Tanacetum coccineum (assembly GCA_026074375.1). Lineage (NCBI taxonomy): Eukaryota > Viridiplantae > Streptophyta > Magnoliopsida > Asterales > Asteraceae > Tanacetum > Tanacetum coccineum. The sequence continues at coordinate 8,918 of BQNB010111398.1, read as the reverse complement.
GTGAAGACTTCACCCCTGCCAAGACCAATCATAGCCCAGTTAACAGCCCAATCTCACCATTGTACAACAAAACCCACACCCATAACCTTTTTGGGCTTTAAAAAAAAGCCCCAATAACTAAGCATAACCTTATTGGGCCAAAGACAAACCCAGTTGGGCAATAAAAGCCCAAAAGCCCAACACAAAAACCCAAGCCCTATACATTTTTTTTATATACAAACACAAGGACAAAATGTTATTTTAGTAAATTTGTTTTATAATTAAAATAAAAAAATGAAAGAAAGGGGGCAAAAAATGCCAAGTTTTAAAAGTTGTTTTATAAAGAGAAAAATGAAAAAATAAAACCACAAGGGATGGTTTTGCAATTTGCCACAAAACCTCCCAATACCCTTTTTGTTATAAAACTGAAGGGCACTTTTTTGCAAATTGCAATTCTTTTATTCATTTTAGTTATAAAAAACGCTAAGGGCCAAATGTTGCACTTTCCAAAGTCTCTAATAACTAAAATTCGGCTCTTAAATCTTCTTAAATTTTTTAAAATAAATAAGTGAAAAAGGAGAATTGAATGATGGGGGGGCTATTTTTGCCTCTTCCCCAGTCTTTTCGTTTTAACCCATGCTACCATTAACTGTCGAACCCACTTGGCGGCCAAATACCATACCACCCCTTTGCCCACGGTTATCAAGCCCCAAACACTTATCCCAAGTACCCATAACAGCTCACCCCTACCATTCCCACTCCCCAATACCTCCTAGATCCCTATTAGTTCAACTACAATAAAAACCCGAAAACCTTCAAAATGGTGTGAGATGGTTTCAAGAAAGCAAGTGTGGTAGGTAGGGTAGGATTGTGGGAAGCATTGTGCACTCACAACAAACTCATCCCAAGTCCTTTTAGCCTCTATAAAAGAGAAGAGAACAAGCCAAAGAAAAAAAATCCCGTTTTTACTTTTTTTAGTGTAAAATTTAATTAAGTTTGTTTTAAGATTATTGTCTTCAGTTTATTTAAAGCTTTTGTTGTACTACTCTCAGTTTTAATAAAAGTTAAAAGTGTTTGTGAAATTGCTAGTGTCGAAATTTGAAATATAATCTAAGATGTTTAATTCTGTTTAAATTGTTTGAATATGTGTTAAAAGTTATTAAACCTCAATTATAATTGATTCTTAAAGCCTGCATTACCCATAAAAAACAGTTAACAACCTTTTTTATAAATTAAGGGGGTGTTTGGTTTAGCATGCAAAATGGGTCAATTGGGGTTTGTTATGGGTCAAATGCACTCAGCCACTCTTGGCTGAGTGTGTGGGCTAATTTAAGCTAATTTAATCATAGTTTTTAGTTCAAAAATAAGTTTTCATTTCCCTTTTCATTTCTGTCATAAGTGGCATAAATCTATAAGAGTAAGTAGCTTATTATTCTAAATAAGCCATTGATTTTATAGTTCACATAGCTTAAGTAGGTTAGAATTAGAATGTTTAGATATTAGGTTTAAGCTGTTCTAGTTTTAAATACACTTTAAGCTTACTATAGGTTTGGACAGTTTCATTAAAGGAGTGTTTGGGATTAGCCTTGTTTGACTCCTAAAGTCAACATTATCCTGTCTAAAAGTTTCACTTAGTTGTGTTTAGTCATAATATCAAGTTTTAAATAGATAATAGAAGTTAGTTAGTAGAATGTTAGAGTTTAGAGCTTAAAAATTACTCACTTGCACCAGGGCAGTTTTACATTTTAAGTAATTTTGAATTTTAGAATTTAATAAACATTTTAGGTTCACATTTAGATACTTCAGGTACAAAGGCATTTAGAATTGTAGTTAGAGTGTTTCATTGTAAAATTAGCTTGCACATTTGTTCTTTGCACACTGCATCAGCAACAACAGTATTAACTGTTGTTGCTTAGTCATTCTTTAGGTAATCCCCTAGCATTCATAAATAGGTAATAGACTTTAGAATTAAGCCTATAATGAGAATTCCATTAGCTTAATAGTTTTCATATTTCAGCTTTCAAAATAAGATTTATCTGCTTATTTTTCCTGTGAAAAGTAAGTTTAATCAGCATTTGAGAATTTAGCTTTTGCAATTCAAATTTTCATTACTAGTTGATAAATTGAAAATCCTTTTACCTAAATAGATTTTAGAAAGTTAGGGTAGCTTAATCTCAAAATTTCAGAACCTAAAATTTAGGAATAAGCTTTTTAGCTTATTCTTAAAAAGCTCAAAAACAGTTTTAAAGAAACCTGCACTATTATCTTCCCATTTTCCTTTAAATATGGTTAAACATAGGTTAATATTAGTTAGAATCTTTTTTAGTACACATTCTTAGGCATTAATAAGCATCTTCTGTTTTTTCAAGTTTCATAAGAAATAGCTACACAATAAGTCAAAAATCTAAAAAAGTTAGCAAATAGCCTTTCTATTGAAGTGAACTTGCGCCCCCTCCCCCCCCCCCCCCCCCCCCCCCCCGCCAACCCCCACTTATCCCTTCAGTTATTCTTTTGTCAAAAGTCCCAAGAGTCTTTATTAAACGTTGTTAGAATTTGCTGATTAACAACTTTGTAGTTTTTAAGTTTTTTGTAATTCTTCAAAATTTAATAAGCCAATAATAAGCACAAGGCGCATGGTCTGTTTTGTTCTTTTTCAACTTCAGGGTGCCGTTTTCTCTATAGTTGTATTTTGCACAAAGTTACCCCGCCTACCCTTGTTTTCACTTTACAAGTTTGCACCTGTCTTTCTCTAGATTATAATTAAGTTATTTTTTTTAGTTTTAGTTTTAAATTCAGGGTTTTCATAGTTTTAATTAAGCAAATTAGGGTTCAATTAGCTCTAGGAAATTGGGGCTTTTGTTCCATAATTTTTCTGCACTTTGTAGGTTTATAAAAACTATTTTTTTATATTTTTCCAGTTAAATTTGTATTTTCTAGGAATTAAAGTAGATTTTAGTTATTACTTTTTCTTATAAAATTCATAAAAATAGAAAAAATAGTTAAATATTAAAATTCCTTTTTGCATTAATTTTCATTTTTATATCTAGTATTTTTGAAAAAATAAAGAAAATGTTAGTGTTTAAATTTTTAGGAGAAAAAGTTATATTTTGGTTAAATTAATTTAATCTTTAAAAATTCATAAAAACTCAAAATTTAATAAAATAATAATTACTTTTTTATATAAAATTTTCTTTTGTCTTTAGTGTTAAGGAAAAATATAAAAAAAATTTAGTGTAAGCTTTTATTTTGCTTAAATGTTCTAGTCTGGTAGACCTCGTTTTACCTAGGTATGCGTTTTTCCTGTTTCTTTTCCGTTTTTACTTCAAACGGACCTTCGTTTTTATTCTTGTTTTCTTTATTTTTCAAATTAAGTTAATAGAATTTTATTTTGATTTTTAATTTTATTTAGCATTTATTGTCTTAATTTTTAATATTTAGGTTTCCCCGATACCTTTTCTTGTTCCCGTATTTTTAGTTTAGATTTAATTTTAGGATTCCCTTACTAATCGGATTCCCGTAGTTTTTAGATCCCCATTTCCGTTGCTTGTTTTCCGTAGAGTAAATTAAGTTTTATTTAATATTTTAGTTGTAATTATATCAGTTTGTTTTCAATCATATATTCTACATCATTCAATTTTCTTCAAAACAGGATTACTTTCAATTGCTTGCCTCGTTGGGACATACGGACCGGGGATATCTCTTCGAATCATTTTTTATTGATTTTTCTTGTGTATATTTTCATTTATGTGGATTTGACCTTTTGCTTTGGTCATGGGGCATGCTCGGTTAGAATCTGCATTAGGGGTTGCTATATAAGGTGTGTACGCATTTGCTACGATTGTTATCCGACTTTGATCTGAACTTGTCTTATTGTTTATAAATCATTTATTACAAAAAACAAAAATATTTTTCTTTTCTTTTTATTGTCCATTCATATAAAAATTAATAAAAAAAAAAAAAAAATCAAAAAATATAAAAATTGTCCATAAAAATTAAAATCACTAATTGGTAAAATACCCAAAATATAATATTCTCCATGAGGGATTATCATAATAAGTTCGGTGAATATATTGAGTTCCAGCTCGAACAAAAGATTAAAAAACTTGCCTTCTGTTGTCACTTACGATATACGGTTAATATTCTGATTAACAAACTATAAAAAGTGGGTTATAAGGAGGGTTGGTTCTAGGTACTACGACCCGAAAAAGGAGAAATAAGCTTCGCGCTATTCCCCTACTCCTTCATCACCTGTGCGTTTTTCTCTTCTGAGAGCTACCGTGATGTAAGATTGATTATCAGGTTTAAGTTTGTTATCTGATTTTGTCCATTTGTGAAAATATGTTGTTATAAATTCGAAAAAAAAAAAAACAAAAATAATCTTCTTTTTTCTTCGTATAGTTAATTCTTTCCTTATCCCTCTATCTATTTATTCTTATGACATATTCGATTGTTCGCCTTTTAAGCTGATTTAAAATTTTGTAAAAGCAATGTTCGGCTTGTGGAAAATTTGCCATCTATTCAGCCTTTTGTTGTTCAAAGAGAACTCAAAAAAGCAAAGATTCTTTGTTCAATGCCCGAATAGTACTCAACAAACATTAAGATTGAAAGAATTTGTTTCGATTGTGGAGACCTGTTGCATGGTCTTAATTGTCTAGAATGTGACCTGACACGAAAGATATTGGAGAAAGTCTTTTCAAAAGTTTCAATATACTTCCAGTCACCCAGAATGACATGTTCCAACGTTGTTTAATGCTCCTCGAGAGAGCCATTCTGTTGTCAAAAGACCCCACGTGTTGCAATTCCTCACGCCAAAGTTGTTAATTCTCCACTAACTGTCGACCTAACATTGTTGTTAGCGTTAGTGTAGTGATTCGTTAGATGGCATCTTTTGTCAACAATGCACTTGTAAGTCTTGTGGGAAAGGTGCTCATATTGGTTATAATTGTCCACCGAAAACTCCGATTATCTCTAATCCGGAACCAATTGTTGATAAGATCCCACAAGCTCGAAAAAGTGTGCAAATACCAAAATTTTTTGGTCAATGCCAAAAATGTGGTTTAAATGAATATGACGGAGTTTGTTTTTATTGTAAGATTGGAAATGTGAAACACCAAATGTTTTAACTCGTACTCATCTAATAACACTCCCGATTATTCAAACCATTCTCCACAACCCCCGACTCATTCTTATGAGAATTTTGAAAACAATGCTTATTATGGTTACGATTGTTCACCCCAAGTTCCGTTTATCCAATCGGAACCGTGTTACAATCAAGACTTTAATTTCTCACAAAATTCTCAAAGTTTTCAACAACAATATCTTTGTTGTGACTATTGTGGAGGTCCTCATGAGACTTTTCAGTGTCAACCGATGAATGAAGACTATTATCATGAGCAAAATCCTTGCTATGATTCTAATTCTTTCGGTTTTGACCAACTTCAAACCCCGCAATTTTCCGTCAATCATCAACCTCCTCAACCAATGAGCATGGAAGCTTTGCAAGCCCAAGAGGACCTAATGAAATCGATTGAAAGCTTTCTCAAAAAGTTTAATCGTATCTCTTTTGGGAAAACGCCTAAGGTTCTATTGCATGCTTGGGACAACTTTATTGAAGTTAAGCACGCTCAACCCGAGGAAGTGCAAGAATTGCTTAGCAAACTTGTTCAAGATGTGAAAATCATAAGTGACGAGCTATCTGAGTACATCAATACTCCGGCTTGGAATCGCCCTCTCGTCTACTGTGATGATGATGATGACGAGGACTATACCATTGCAATCACACCCGTTTTATCAACCGAGGAGCCCGTAAACTCTCTAATTATGGAGAATGAGCATCTTGACACAATTTCGGCAACGGAATCGGACGAATTCATAAAGTCTAGTGTTGAAATCCTTGTCCCAATCCCAAGTGAGTCCAAAGGTGTTCCCAAAGTGTGTGATGTGCCTTTTCATGACAATTCTCCGCCTCTTGACATTTCAAAAGATCAATCTGAGGATTTCTCTGATTCTAACGTTGATTCTACTTCGACGGATGAAGATTCCTTCTCTAGTAACGATGTCGAGTATGTTGAGGCATCACCTCCCAATTCTGAGCCAGTTAGCTCGAAGGTGATGGAGATTGTTATTCCAGAAGTTGGAAGGATTGAGGATGACATTCTTTTAATCAAAGACGATACCCTTCGTGAAAAATTGTTGAATGTCAATCGTCTTGTTGCTAAAATCGAAGCATTAAAAGATAATCCCGTTCCATCTTCCGTTGTTGTGACCAAGTCTACCTCCACATTTCCTAACCTTTTCTTGGAGGAGACTAACACCTTTGATAATTCTTTGCCCGAATCGGAAACTTTCTGCTTTAATTTGGAAGAGCCTAGTAGTGGCAGTCCCACTACTCCTTCAGATTTATCTCTTCCAGATTATAAAGCTTTCTACATTGATAACGATCATTTTAAAGAGAAGAGTAGTGGCAGTACCACTACTCATGTTGATTTTTCTCAATATGATTCGTTTATCTTTGATCTTTCGAATGATCAGTTTCCTCCTGCCGATAGGAGTGATTTTTATCATGAGGAGTTCGCCGATGAACTCGCTCAAATCATATCTCAACCAGAGTATGATTGTTTCTTTAAGGATGAGCCCGAGCTGGGCAATTTCACAATGGATGTGGTGGGAAATATTTTCCAAACAAGAGAACCAAGAGTTCATGTGCTTAATGTTTTGCCCACCCTTGAGTTAGATTTCATACCTTCTAGTGAATCCATTTTCGCTTATGTTGTATGGATCTTTCTCCCATTTCTTTTCATTCCCGTTATTCCACCTTATCTTCTCTCCTGTGGGGATGAAGACACCATATTTGATCCCGGCATTTCAAAAGTATCATTTTTCTAGGCCGGATGTATCTCATCGGAGTGGAACTTTCATGAAATTCAATACTTATCGTAGTCACTTGAATGAAAGTCCGATGATGATTTTAATTTCCACTTGTTTCCTCAAGGATCCATAAATCCTTGTGATGGGTCAAGCATCGCGACCCTAAACAAGCGCTTCGTGGGAGGCACCCCATGCTTATCATAATTTATCGTAGTAGTAGTATGTAGTGTTAAATAAGTGTTTTGTGTTGTTGTGTAAAATAGCTTGTCTTTTCCATTACCCGTGTTTCCATGTTGTTGTTGTTTATTGTCCAGGATTGCCCGGATTGTGAAGACTCTCAGTTTTGTCATTCATCAAGAGTTTCACATCCTCAGCTTCATTTGGGAATCCGATATCCTAATCTTATCGACTAACGTTTTATCTTTTGGCATACCTCATAAATGGCCTTAGGATTAATGTAGTACCCTTCAAAACATCGAGGACGATGTTTAGTTCTAGTTTGGGGGGGTATCTTCGATTTGATTGTTGCCTTGATAATCATTGGATGGATAAGTGATTGAAAGAGGTGTTGATGATTGATTGCTTGAGTATTGTTGAGACTGATAAGGTGAACTATAACGTGGAGATTGATATAGTGAAACTTGTGGTTGAAATTGAGAGCTTTGGTATGAGTTCTGATGAGTTGGATAAGGAGACTGGGTCATCTGATGGGTTGCAACCAAAGCAAGCGGATCTGAGTTGCGTCCATGCATTAAACGAACCTCATTTGCATAAAATTCATGTTGTCCCAAGTATGCATGAAGCTGATCAATGTTAGTTGTGTGCAAATCTCGAACCAGTTTGACATCTGTCATTTGCTCCACTCAGGAGGAAGTGCATTCAAAAACTAGGTGTTCACTTGAAATTGTTCCAGTTTCATATTGTAGATGTTTATGTCATTGAGTAATAGTGAAAATCTCAAGTAGAAATCACGTAGTGTTCCCCCTTCTTATAAGCAAACTTATTGAATTCATCATAAAGCTTACACTCTCTTTCTTGTTTCGTCAATGAAGTTCCTTGCATGAGAAGTTGAATTCTTTCCCAAAGTTCCTTGGTGACTTTATGATTGCTAACCAATGCATAGACCTCTGGTGGTAATCCTTGGAGAATGATATTTGTTGCCTTAATATCATAATCAGCTTGAATTGCTTCCGTAGTAGATAACTCAGAATATTTCTGTAACACCCCCAAACTACGATACACAGCGGAATACAACATTTGGGGTGCTACTTCATAATACATGCATACGGGTCCCAGTAAACATTCCAAAGATACGTTTATAAAACACAATTTCATTTATTAGAAAGATCAGAGTTACATAGGTCTCAATACCATTATAGAAATTATTTCTAAAAGTCACAACACGACTTGATTTCTAAAACACTTGTTTAATTAATGACACTACTTCACCGAGACACCGTCCTTGATATCCGCGTTCCGTCCCATCCAGCCATCAACAGCAATTAACCTGAGATACATGCTTAAAAAGTCAACAAAACGTTGAGTGAATTCATAGAGTTTACAATTAACACATAGAACGCATATTTTAGGTTCCACAAAACGTATAACATTGCTCGTAAGTCAAGTTATAAAAATATTGATTTCCAACTAAAGAGCCCGTGTACCGAAACTTAACACATTCATTCCCGTAGGACGAAATTATGTCCGAGAAGTATGCCACTTCTCCTAATACTAACCACAAAATGTCCATTTGACAGGGTGGTCCCAATGGATTCAAACCCCGAACAGGGTTGTCAAACCCAATAGATCTATTTAATGCATTAGCGCTTACTAACAAACAGTAACACAACAAAAAGGCATATACTCAGTAGTGAAGGAATCATATTCAAGTATAAAAACAGTTTGCGTTCAATTTCACAAAACAAGCAATGTATCCCCCTTGCGGAGTTAAAAACATTGAAAACTTTAAAAGCGAGGCTATGAACTCACATTGGTCGAAGCCGAAGATCAAATAACCGAAACAATTCACAGAAAATCAATGAACACGATCACGACCTATAATTTATGTCGCT